>JAOTQW010000002.1:4689245-4700330 GCA_026260075.1 Sisor rabdophorus | reverse complement strand
ATTTAGAATCACCAATCAACCTAATGTACATGTTTTTGGGCTGTGGGAGGAAACCGGGGTACCTGGAGAAAACCCACACAAGCCCGGGATTTGAACCAGGACCTTCTTGTTGTGAGGCGACCGTGCTAACCGCTATCCTACCGCGCCGCCCTGAATTAATATTATTAGATTAAATTAATTTATTAATAATAGTAATAGTGTATTTTATATAGCTTTTTTTCTTTCTCTGCTATTTTATCTCTCTCTCTCCAATCAATAAAACTAAAAATAAACAAAGAATAAACATTTGGATTTTTAATGAATATAATTTAATATCACTTTTGAGCAATTTGATGATTAAATATTGCACGTCTAGAAAGGAGACACTGCACTGCACATTGCTATTAGGGGTCGAAGCAGGAAATTAGCAGAGCTGCTGTTGAGAAACCCTAAAGACGGTCGCCTTCTGTACAAGCCCAACAAGCAGGGCGAGACACCCTACAACATCGATTGCACACACCAGAAGAGCATTCTTACCCAGATTTTTGGTGCCAGTAAGTGTTGTTTTTTTCGTAAAAAGAAACTTTTAAACTTTTTCTTTATGTTTCTTTAAAGAAAAAAATACGAATGTCTTGTTTTTTTTTTACCTGTTTTAGAGCACCTGTCCCCCACAGAGTGTGATGGTGACATGCTGGGTTACGACCTGTACAGCAGTGCTCTGGCTGACATCCTTAGCGAGCCCACCATGCAGCCGCCCATCTGTGTTGGTCTTTATGCTCAGTGGGGCAGCGGAAAATCTTTCCTGCTTAAAAAGCTGGAAGGTAAAAACACCATTTAGATCTGCTCATACTACAGTAAAATTCTAACCAGATATTGATACATTGTAGCTATCAAAATTGAAATAAGTCATCATTTCCAGATGAAATGAAGACGTTTGCAGGCCAGCAGGTGGAGCCATTGTTTCAGTTCTCATGGCTGGTGGTGGTTCTGACTCTGTTGATTTGTGGCTCAGTAGCTGTGGTCCTTGGCTTCTCTATTGATCCCAGACTGGCCATCGCTGTGGCCCTCAGCCTGCTTGCCCTGCTCTACATATTCTTTGGTAGGAATTGTTCATGTTTGGTTGTACAACACCACTTTGTTAAAAAGTTGGAACACTAAAATTTATATAAAACCAAAGGGTATAATTTTCCCATCTTAACTTTTTAAAAACTCTGATTCTCTATTCGATTTTGGCTTGATTTTGACATGATTTTGTTTAAGGTATGGTGTCAAGTGCATTTGCACATGATAATGGGTATTGGGTCACAGTGCATGACAATTGATACCAAATCTGTGATGCCTTACGACCACAATGCAGGTTAATTTTAATGTCCACTTTACACAGAATTATTTACATTATATCACATGTATGGAATTTATTCAGAGCGACACATTTTGTCACATTTCACATTTTGCAAGCACATTAATGCTGTATAGATGTTACTACGTTTATCTTTAGAAGTGGGCTCTTTCTCATTGCACTTGACCAATCCCCCAACTTTTTAGAACACAAGAGGAAGTAGCAGCTACATCCAGACACATTTTCTGTTAATTAACTTCACAGCAAATTGATTTACTCAAACATGGGCTGTAGAGTTTGTAAGTGTTAAGATTTTTAGTGTTATCCAGCAGAGAGCAGTGTTGCACAGTGACAGAAATTGTCTGGTTAGCTCGCTTACAATGGATACCATTACCATGGTATTCAGCCACACCATAGTGTATGGAAGCAGAACGGCATTATATCAAGGTTAATGGTGGGAAACAAGTTTAATGCCCTTATTGGCAGATATATCCTAATTGATCTACACTACACAGTTCTTACACAAGGCGGTGTCAGAAAGTTTTGAGACGTACCAACAGATGGAAGCAGTATGTATAAATATTGGACTCAAGGCTTGATTATTTTCTGCATTGTGTAATTCAGCCAGGGATTGGTTTCAGTATGTTAAATAAGTTTCTTATTTCTTTCATATCATACAGTAGAGGTTTGTTGAAAGATCATAAACCTTTCGGGAAATTAGGGTCCATTAATTAACGGTGTTTAGTGCCATTCTGCCTATTTGTTGGTTCCCAGAGGCTCGGCTTCTCAGAAGTTAAGTTGTATATTTAATTTTCAACCTATTTTGATATGAATTTATCTAATTAATCACACTAAATCAGGCTACTAATTATAAGACCTTAATGATTAAATTCATTTAAAATATATCAGGCTACTAATTATAAGTTCTTAATGATTACAATTTTTCACTGCACTGTAAAGGCTGACACCTTAACCAGAGCAATTTTTATTCAGTAGTAGGTAGCAGACCCACACATTAACCACTACCACCTACCCCTAATTTTTTTCGTTACAAATAATAAAAAAAAAATTTATATATATTTTTTTAGATTTTCCAGACTTACTGTATAAAACCACTGTTTGTAATGCCCAATGGAAATATTCTAGTGACTGAAGAGGAAATAAAGACAATAGAGTTGTGGATTGAAAGTGTGCTGAAAGACTTCATTTAATACTGTGCTTCAGAACAAATCAGTTTTATTTTACAATTCTTTTTAAACGTGTCTGTTTTTCTGACTGTTCTTGTAGTGCTGGTGTATTTCGGTGGCCGCAAAGAGGGTGAGAGCTGGAGCTGGGCGTGGCTTATCAGCACCAGGCTTGCACGCCACATCGGCTACCTTGAGCTGCTGCTTAAACTTATGTTTGTCAACCCGCCAGAGCTTCCTGAGCAGACAACCAAGGCCCTGCCTGTCAGGTACATAACACAGGGCCAAGTATTTACTAAAAATGCAACGTCAGCCATAAAGCTGTAATTAAATTTACCTTTGTTCATTTAGCTAATTTTTTTTTTTAAATTGACTCAAATACAATTCACCCATTAAATGTTCAAACATTTAATTAATTCCTATGGGATTATGTAGTTATTTGCTTATTATAATTATTATGCAGTGTATAAAAAGATTTCAATTGCTAATTACTAAGGTCATAGATATTACATGTGTGTGTGTGTGTGTTCAGATTTCTGTTTACAGACTATAACCGCCTGTCGAGTGTGGGTGGGGAGACCTCTATGGCTGAGATGATTGCCACACTGTCAGATGCATGTGAAAGAGAATTCGGTTTCTTGGCCACTAGACTCTTCCGAGTATTTAAAAATGATGAGACACAAGGTTGGAAACTGCTTGCTTTAATTACACATCTTAAATTTATTGCTGCTACAAATTCACATCAGTGTTTTTGGTGTTAGTGCATAAATGCTGGTGCTAATTATTTTTTTCTAGGCTTGTTTTTCCCTTGCCTAAGTATTACATTGTTTATCCTTGGCTCCTTGCTTTATGTCTTTAGGAAAGAAGTGGAAGAAGACGTGCTGTGTGCCATCTTTTGTTTTGTTTTCACTGACTCTGGCATGCCTGGTGACGGGTATGGCCCTCTTGGCTATATTTAAAGTCGATTCTGATAACGTGACCGTAAAGGCAGTGCTAGTTGCCGTGGCCAGTGTGGTGGGCCTCGCTCTACTGCTCAACTGCAGGACCTGGTGGCAGGTGGCCGACTCTGTGCTGCGCTCGCAGAGAAGGAGACTGCACAGCGCCGCCAACAGCATGCACAAGCTGAAAAGCGAAGGATTTATGAAGGTATAGCTATCTTTTTGTTGTTATGTGAAATATTTCTTTCTAATTTACTATATTTTTTTCCTGAATTGTAAAGTATAAAATAATTATCACCTAGTTAAACAATGTTAAATAAATTGTCTAGAAAACAATAAAAATTTAAACTGCTACTTAATCTTCCATCTTCCATAATCGTTTCAGACAAATTATAATCATGATACTGCATATCCTTTAATGTGACTATTGCAGACGCAGACATTGCGATGTCAATATACCATATATTCTGTACGCTGTTCCTAACTTGGGGTCACGGGAGTTGACTGCATCCTGGCCAGGTCGCTATTTTATCGCAGGGCCACACATAGACGAACAACCACACACACTCACTCCTATGGGCAATTTAGAATCACAAATCAACCTAATGTGCATGTTCTTGTCTGGGAAGGACTGTGGGAGAACACCGGAGTACCCAGAGTATTTCCATGCAAGATCATCGACACTCAGCAAACAGAAAGAAACCCCTTGCCTGGGAATCGAACCAAGGATCTTCTTGCTGTGGGGCGACCGTTCTAATCACTACGCCACTGCGCTGCTCTTTCATTTGTTATACCTAAAAGAATTTAATTTGTGGACCACTGAAATTTAGATGGCCGGCGCGGTGGCATAGTGGTTAGCACGGTCGCCTCACAACAAGAAGATCCTGGGTTCGAATCACGGACTTGGGTTTTTTCTGTGTGGAGTTTGTATGTTCTTTCCGTGCTTGCGCGGGTTTGCTCCAGGTACTCCGGTTTTCTCCCACAGTCCAAAAACATGTTTATTAGACTCTTAATTGCTCATAGGTGTGAGTGTGTGGTTGTTTGTCCATGGCCCTGCGATAGATTGGCGAGGGATTTACCCCCTGCCTCCCGCCCTATGTGTGCTGGGATAGGCTCAAGAAGACCCCCGTGACCCTGAGTTTGGGAATAAGCGGGTATAGAAGATAAATGAATTCATGTATATAGAGACAAAAAGCATGTATAGCCAGACAAGAATTTAAACTATTCTAAAAAGAAAGAAACAACAGCTGTAATAAGCAACAGATACTAAACAGGTCAACTAAAAAAAAACGCTGATGACAGAATATTGTATGCATGATAAAAAGACAAACCAACAGGTTTGTGTCACAGTTCAAACAATAAATTTTAATTTATTTTTATCTGTTTCCGAACTTTTGTTCACTTAAATTTAAACTTAAACTTAAAACACAACATAATATGTACCGGAAAATAATCCTAAAATCTCCTGTCATAACCATCATTTGCGCTTTAACGCAAATTAGCCTTTGCCTCGTTGTTTGTGAAAATTTTAAGCTGATTAGTTGTTGTTTAGTTTTTGCGAAAATTTTTCAATTGTTTTTAGGATTTTGTTGAGGGTAAAGTTTATTTAGTACTGTTTAAGAAGTATGTCTGTCACCAATACTAATAGAATGTGTAAACTGAGTTCATACTTTACAGAAGCATGTTTTAAGTGATTGTTTGTTTTGTTTTCAATCAGGTGCTCAAATGTGAAGTGGAACTCATGGCAAAAATGGCGAAGACTATCGATGGCTTTACTCAGAATCAGACTCGTCTGGTTGTCATAATTGATGGCCTGGACTCCTGTGAACAAGATAAAGTGCTGCAGATGCTGGATACGGTGTGTGTGTGTGTGTGTGTGTGTGTGTATGCCTGCTGAACATTTGCTTAGATTTTAAAATTCTTTAATTTAACCAAAATGCACTAATCATACTCTTTGAGTGTGACTAAGTGGTAAACGCTTTCATTAATTTCCAAATAACAAAGCAGAATAACAATATCAATGCTTACTTTAAAAAGTTTAGATTCCTCTTTTTGCCTGGGTTAATAGAATTTCCTTTAGCTAAACATTATAATTTGTGGATATAATCCCTTTGTGTTGGCAGCCTCGTCCTCCTGAAATCAAGTGAAACCTCAAAGACGATTTTGGTTTATTTAGTTGTAGAGCTTTTACATTTTTTTGCCTGCTGTTTCTTAAGAAATTACAAAATAGATTTTTTTTTTAAAGCTAAATTTAAGCTTTCCAGTGCTGGAATTCTAAAACAGGCAGTATTTGGATGTTGCTATGATTGGAAAATGACCTGTGAAGGATTATAGGATGTTGGGAATGAGACAAAAAGGTTTTTGTTTTATAAACAAATATTTGGAATTGAAAAGCTATCCCGAGGCAGCAGACATCAGTAATTAACATTTTTAATAGTGTGTGAATCAGTGTCCTGTGACACTTTGCCATGCATGAGTCTCTCATGAAACCAAAAAGTTTTCATTAATTCGATGACCGGAGCAATACAGTTTCCGCTTCTGATAAATAGCCTCTTTATGTTTTTTTAATCTTAATTATAATACGCTTTATCTGCAGGTGTAACTGAACTTGACAAAGATATTCACAACATTAATAAATTACATTTGCAGCATTTAGGGGTTATGGGCTTTCCTCAGGAATGCAACTGTGGTGGTCTGGTGGTCCTGGAAATCAAACCTGGGTTTTCAAGTTTGTAGTCAACACCTTAACCACTGCAGTTCCACTTCCCCCAAATGGCCAGGATGAACTGGTGAATGTAATATTTTAGTTCTGTAAGTGTAAATATTTCTGTAAAGGACCAGCATTATCCAAAACAAACACTAAGCCCACGAACCTAAAGCCAGTTGTAAAACATTACATAGAATACATGTGAGTTTTTTTTATAAAAATCGATTATCATATTAAGATTTGGTGAACTTAATTAGAAAAAAAGAGATGATATGCATTGCCAAAAATAAATGCACATACAACGACTCAACCGATTCCTGGAGTAAAGACAGAAACTCGAATCCGAATGTTTATGCCAGGGAGTTTTCTTCGGTCAGAAAAACTTAATGGATCTCTTGCTCTGCAGGTGAGAATTCTCTTTTCCAAGGGTCCCTTCATTTCCATCTTTGCCAGCGACCCCCACATCATCATTAAAGCTATAAACCAGAACCTGAACAGCGTGCTGCGTGATTCCAATATCAACGGCCATGACTACATGCGCAACATAGTGCACCTGCCCGTCTTTCTAAACAGCCGGGGCCTTAGCACAGCCAAGAAGCTCTCCATGGCCACGCCAACCAATGGAGATCTGCTGGCTGCTGAGGGTAAGCAGGGAATCATGTAGCTTTCTTAGAAAAACAATATAATCAAAAAACATAACCAGTCGATGTCATAATTTTTCCTAATGTTTTCTAATACTTTCGTGGTTTTTTTTGCCTTTGGGTTTCTGCAGCCTGGCATGAGGAGGCAGAAAGAAAGTGTCAGTCGCAGAACAGTCTTGGAGAACAGGCCAAGCAGGGCAGTAAATTGACTCTAAACAGGAGGGTGAGTATCAGATGATAAACCTAACAAGGTATCATTGCTTTACGAATGTCTTGCTTATAGACTGCTTTCTTTTTCAGTAAACCAGATACAAGCCTCACGGTAGTACTCAGATATAAGTCACAGTGCTGTCTCAGTTGGTGTGCTTGTGTTTGTTGTTCTTGTGTGTTCTCTATGAGTATGGCAATGTGGAGAGGGATGCTGTCAGAGCCCCTGGATGTCGCAGAGGAGGGTCTGTAATTGATTTAATGTCTGTTTACCCTCCCTGCAGAGATGGCATTGCTTAATGACAGGGTGCAGCAGCAGTGAAGCTCAGTGACAAAGCTCTGGCAAGGCCAACGTCTGGTGGGAGGCTAAATGGCTCCGCTGCCTGCCCTGCGAGCACCCCATTTGTTTGCCTCACTAATTTATCAACCCGCTTTTCATTCGGCTTTCAGGGACACAATCCTTTTGTGCTGCCTCTGCCACTCGGCCTTGTTTTCAAGAGTGGAAGTTCATGTTTCATCCATTTACAAGATGCTGATCAAGCAGTGGTTGTGCATTCTTACTGCTGATTTGGCTGAAGTCAACTTTTAAATTAACAAGGGCTGTGGTCAACAGGGATTACATTTTTTATGGATGTGATAGATTGTGATAGAATTTTTTTATCTCTAATGGTTGTGTTAATCCCCCTTAAGCTCATATAAGGATATAGAATATTTGTGGAAACAAACAGACCATATGTGCCCCCCATTTCTGATTAAACCAGAATCGGTTTTGGGCTATCTGTTCCCTTATTTCAGTATCTACATCTTCCTAACCAGCATCAAAGTAGAATTAGTCTTGGATTTCTGGAGCTTGTGACACAGCTTTTACTCCCCTATCCAACCCTGTGCTGTATTATTTAGTTTGTGATTAGCAGCTGCTGAAAGTGACCTTAGCATGACCTAAACACTATGCTCATTGCTTTTTATGCTATTCAAAATGTAAGGATTTATATTAGAAAAACTAAATTAATTTGTGAAAGAATAAAAGCATATTTAAAGAGCGTTTTTAGTTAATGGGCATTGTCTCTGAAGCAACATAATGAAAAAAGGTAAGGGGCCGTCAGTTTTTTGTTTGTTGTATTTTTAATTATTTGTTTGTAAATTATGAAGTATTGCAGTATATTGCAATATGTATGGGATATATTGTATTATGAAATTACCCATTATTAGACTGCTAACGTGTGTTTTATATGTGTATTTTGAACAGGATACATACCGGAGGCGTCAGATGCACCGAACAGTCACCCGACAGATGTCATTTGACCTGACCAAGCTACTGCTTACTGAGGACTGGTTTAGTGACATCAGCCCTCAGACCATGAGGAGACTCTTGAACATCGTATCAGTAACAGGTTTCTAAAGCACCAGCTTTGTAAATTCATGAATCCTATATTTATAAAGAAACCTAAAATATTTCTCATTGAACATGCTATAATATTGCTATATACCATGTTACTTATTATTATGCGAATAAAAATTCTCTTTTTTTCTAAATAATCTATAAAAATAATAGTTCTTATAATAAAGCATTGTTGTCGATAAGTATAACCTGATTTGAACGAACCTCCATATCTTAAAATGCACTGTTCCACATTATTACGCACATTACGCAGGTTATATTTGCTGAAATCAAAAGCTCTTTCAATCAAAAATATCCTAACAGGTTAAATGACATTTTGATGTTAGAACTCCTTATTGGCTAGGAGCCTTACAATTCTTGCACCCATGAAAGATGTCAGTGTTTGGATAGTTTCTGCTGAAATTTCTTTGCAGGATGTCAGAATAGCCTCCCAAAGATTTTTTTGTCTCCTACCCTCAAAGGTCTTTTTCTTCATAATGCACCATAGGTTCTCAATAGGGTTTAGAACAGGGGAGGATGGGGGCCACACTATAAGGTTTTCTTGTTTTATGCCCATAGCAGTCAATAATGGACAGGTATGGAATGGTGCATAGTCATGCCTAAAGTTGATCGTGCCACGAAAGGCATGGTTATTTTTTTTGTACCACAGAAAAAAAGTGGTCAGTTCAAAACTAACAGAAGGTCATTTTTTACACGGGCCGACCAGCACTCTCCCCATGATTTCAGCCCAAAACATGACCACCTCCTTGCTGACATTGCAGCCTTGCCGGAACATGGTAGCTGTTCACCAACCATTTACGACTTTATCCATCTGGACCATCCAGGGTTGCATAGTAGTCATCAGTGAAACACAGTGTTAGAAAATTAGTCTTCATGTACATGGAGGCTCACTGTGGGCTTTTCTGCTTCTGAGCCTAGGTTAAGGGTGGCTGAATGACAGGTTTATGCATAACTGCAACCCTCTTGAGGATCCTACACCTTAAATGTTCTTGGCACGCCAGTGACACCAGCAGCTTCCAATACCCAATTGCTGCTTTGCAGTGGCATTTTAGCAGCTGCTTTCTTAACCTGATGCATTTGTCTGACAGAAATCTTTCACTTTGCCTTTATCTGCTCGAACCTGTGTGTGTTCTGAATTGGCTACAAATTTCTTTATTGTAAAGTTTACAGTAAAGTTGTTTGGGAATATCTAAAGTTGTCATGCCTTCTCCTAGGTATTGAACTATTTTTCACTTTTCGACAGCAGAGAGATCCTACCTCTTCCCCATATTGCTGGAAAATAGTGATCTGCTTAATACGTGGAACATCCATTCTTAAGTAGTTTTCGCTTTAATTGGACTCACCTGCAAACTAATTGGCACAGGGGTCTGAGATTGATTGGAGTGATTGAAGGGCCCTGAAACACATTCCTAGCCATGTGTTTAAACTAACACACACAAATGACCTTCATGACCTATAAACAGAATTTGCATAACAATGTGGAATGCAGCGTATATCAGCTAAAGATTATTGCTTATTGTATTAAACTATATGTCTATATAGTATGTAGAGGATTGCATAGTTAGTTTAAATTTTTATCACATTTTTATTTACCCAAACTATCTAATAATATGTATGCTATGACAGGGCGCCTTCTAAGAGCTCATCAGATCATCTTTAACTGGGACCGGCTGGCATCATGGATTAACCTAACGGAGGAGTGGCCATACCGGACGTCCTGGCTCATCCTCTTCCTGGAGGAGAACGACGTGGTTTCAGACCAGGTCACGCTTAAGACCATCTACGAGAGGTCAGACTTTGTAACTGTACTTAACCTATTTGAGTTAATGTTGGAACATTGTTGTTTCTTAATAGTGGAATGTTTAGTGCCATGTCTGAAAACAGCCCAGTCAACACACACTTTCGACAAGTTTTTTTTTAGTTTGACGCATGGGTTTAGAGCAGTCACAAGGTTTAGCAGCTCTAGAGTCTCTCCTTTACACTCATCCTGACACCCTGTTCCTGCTCTAACCTAAAGGTGGCAGTAGAGAATTTTTGTTGCAGAGAATTTTCTGTCCTCTTTTTCCCCACTTTTGACCTGGTCAGGGAAAAAAATTTCGAATGTAGTAATGGGTTTTGCCCTTTCTGTTCAGCCAGTGAGGCTGCCTTTTTGTGTCAAATGTCATAGAAAAAAAGTATTGTTTTTTGCAGAATGCTATATTGAACAATGACATGCCCCTGACTTCATAGGTATTTGCCTAATGCTCTGTTACACTAGTGAATACAGAGAGTAGAACGAAAAGCTGTGTGTGTAAAGCAGTTGCTGCTGTTGCTCAGGGCTTGGCCTTTAAAGGTTGCTTTCTGTCACACTGCACTAGCATGCTGTGACTCCCCAGGCTGTGGAAGTGTCAGAGCGCCTTAGTGTCAGCATCTGCTCTCTCTCATGTAGTCTCTCTCTCTCTCCCTGGCTCTGTCACACCCAGCCATTCTTTATGTACCTAAACCATGTTTTCTTGTAGTGTATAACTGCAGCTGCTTTCTTCCTTCTTCCCCTTTCTTATGCAGTTCAGACTCATTTCCTTACCTAGTAAAGAGATTCATTAAAAAAATTCAGTACACTAATTACCGAGGTACAATAAGAACAATTACATTTACAATTACATCATTTGGCAGACGCTCTTATCCAGAGCGACTTACAACTGAGCAATTGGG
>JAOTQW010000002.1:4661052-4688057 GCA_026260075.1 Sisor rabdophorus | reverse complement strand
TCATTTATCCCATCCATATACCTCCTCTTTGGTCTTCCCCTTTGCCTTCTACCTGCAGTTTGTCTTAAAGCTTTTCAAGCCAAACATGTTTTAAACTGCACATTTACTTTATTATTCTCAGAATTGCTTCATTCTGAGGTTAATGTTATTTTGTTTAAGGTTTGTTCATTAGTCACAAAGCCAAAACATAAAGTTGTCATGGAGGGATGTGTTAGAGTAACACAGAATGCTTAAGAGATCAATGCTCACATTCAAGTCCTTTACGCTAATCTCATTTTTATGAGTAATCTTTCAAAAATGTTGCAAATTCTATAGTGATATCGTCTCAGTATTCGGATTTAATTATACTGGTTTTGACTATTACAATGCTAGGAATAGAGAAAACTTGTTGATAAAATGATTCAAATTTAAGTGTCATGAACTAAGAAATCTAAATTTCTTTTTTTGACACATATTGTACATGCAAGGGGGGGACACACACTATTTAGGTGTTTGCCCTCCAAAGGCATGTGTCGTTGGAAACACTAAGCAAGGTCATTATAACAAGGAAAATCCAGCAATTGATTTTTACCTTCTTGTTATAAAATATATTTACAAATGACTTTATGAGCATTGCAACCACATTGCTATCTATTTGTTACAGCGCATCCTCATTTAATATGTAAATAGAAATGAGCGTGCAAAAGTCGCGATATGTGGATGTTTCCTAAGAGGAAAGTCTATTGTTAAAACAAATTCTAGAACTTAAATTATTTTTGTTACTAATAATTGCTTTTCTTGAAGGCAGTTGAAGCCCCACCTCTTTAGAAGAAAAACTATGATTGCTTCAACATTACTGTCTTGTTAGCCCTGCCCATTCATTCGGGCATTCACTTGATGGGTATATTTTTTGTGCATTCTGATGCAAGAGCTATAAAACAAGAGGGAAAATTTTAATATACGTTTTAATTATGATGTTTTTATGTAAAAAATGTAAAAACTAAAGAAATACATTATCCCTTTAAAGTCTTGTATTAGCCTCATGCCATCTGATGTTAGTGCAATTTAAAAGCAGTGCAAGAGCATAAGATAAGAGTCTTTGTTATCTTGAATCATTATCATTCTGCATATATTGAGCTACACATGGGTATGTTTGCAGGGAACCTTTAGTCTAAGGCATAAATATTTATAAATACAGTAAGAAAAAGAATTCTTATAATCTAATGCATGTTTGGAACATGAAAGTATACAGCAACAGTCATTAGTGGCTTACGGTAAAATAAAAATTCAAGAACTGGGCAATATGGGTCATTTTAAAACACAGTAATCAGCAGTTGTAGATCTTATTCAACGGAAGCTTTAAATAAAAGCTGACATGGATTGCATTTTTATCTGTGCCAGATCTGCCCCTGATGATTAACTGTTAACTCCTTGATGTTCTCTTTTTGCCTCTGTCGGTCACATTTATGTAGAATTTGGACATTCTCTCTTCCTAGGTTTTAACTTTCATTTTGCAGTCAGCTTAATGTGAAAAAACACTGACCCACAAACACTCTGTTTCAGAGTCCTGCTTCCCTCTCTGCCTGTGTGTAGGGGCATTGTGAAACACCACTGCCCATGCGGCTGCGAGGTTAACTTTCCGTATACGCCCCAGGGCTGAATGTCGCCCCAGACTCCTTAGCCTATCGTAGAGCATGTTACCTAAAAGACGGGTGAAAGAGTGAGTCAGCGATTCATAGGTCAGCTGTCACTCTGAATTGCATTCACAATGTGGTTTTTCTCTGTTTCGAGTATGTGTTAGCGCATGTGGGTGAGAAAGAGGGGGCTGATGGACGCATCATGTGCTTGGGAAGAGGACATACTGTGTGTGAGAGCATGTGGGCGTATTGCCTAGTTTAGATTTGTTTTCATGTTCTCTCCTTCTCCCTTTTTCTCACACACACATTAATTTCTGGAAAGGAGAAGTGATAGAATACCCTTTTAACTGACCTTGTTCTCTCTGTGTGGATTAGAAGTCAGTTTAGGTTTTTTCCAGCATTTTCCAAAGTTTTGTGGCTTGATTTTCCTTCTCAGTGTGGTTTTAAATCTCTTGAAGCTGTGTACAAAATAAACAGCAAACATCTTTCTGCATATACTCTGCCTTAAAAGTCCATACAGATGAAGTTTACCTATTTTTAATATTGTAAGGTGTGTTTCCGACACAGCTCTTCTGTCATGTATGTCTGTATGTTGGTCTTATGAATAAATATATCTATATAGATAAAGTCTGTTAAATTTACTGGTACTTTTAGCATAGAAACAGCATCTTTTTCTCCCACAGTGATCCAGTGTTTTAATCGGCTGCAGAATGTGAATAATCTGTTAATAACATCAGTCTGTTGTATAATCAACACACAGGCAGTGCAGACCTTAGTAATCTGGCTTAGAAACACTGTGTGAGCGCGCACGTGCGTGTGTGTGTCTCGGAGAGGGCAGCTCTGTGCACAAAGATCGCTGTGTCCTTAGGAGACATAGGCCGAGTCTGCACCTACTCACACAAACACCCTGTCCAGCGTGATTCATCTGTTCTACTGGGAAAATACAAATTGCACGTAGGAGGCCAAGTCAATGCTCCAGCGGCTTCAAAACACTTAGGCGAATTGAAAGCAAAACAAGCTCAAAATGTTGCAAACATTTTAGTTATTTATAGATGTCAAAAGTTACAAATCAACACTTGGACTGTGTTTGTTTCACTGTGTTGTTCTTGTATAGACCATGCTTCTCAAATGATCGTTTAGCTTGTGTCCCTGTCTCTTTCTTTTCCTCTGCTGTAAACTCGCTCACCTGCTACTTCTCCTCTTCACCTCAAGGGGGAAATGGAAACAGTGCAATTACATTTGAACCATAAAAAGCAAGTCCACCAGCAGCCGGAAGCCCTTATCAAGGGCTCTGATCGAGAGGAAGCGAGAGTTCTTCTGACTGCTGGTGGCCGTGATCTGGTGTGGAGTTTTTGCGCAGAGTCAGGTCCAGCGGGAGGTTATTTCTAGTGCTGGGCTCCGATTTTAGCTTGTCGAAAGGTGTGGCCCACCGAGCCGACTCGGCTCCGACATCTGGTGTCCTTCGCGTGCCAGCACGGCCTGACAGAATCCAAGCAGGCTAAGCACCGTGCCCAGACCAACTTCTCCCCTTCTGACTCGCACACACATACACCTGTCTTGGGCAGCTAACATATGCCATTCACCCTCCCCCCTTCTTACACACACACACAAACACGCCTCCAATACTGTCAGAGCCCCTTGTTAATTAACCGTTAGGAGAGCTAGTGACACGTGCTCCCACACAACCTTTCACACCCAAGAGTGAGTGTGAAAGCTCAGGAAAGAGCACATGCCCCCATCACCTTTTGTTTTCACCTCACTAACGGTCTCTTGGCATGGCTCCCTCACTCTGTCCCTCTGTTTTTAACTTTTTTTCCCTTTGAATGCTTATCTATTTTCTTGCATCACTTGTTCATTTGGCCGTCAGTTCTTTCAGTGTTGCACCCTAGAAATCAGCTGTAAACAAAATTCTCCTGCTTTTTAACAAATTATATTTTATATGCTTTTTTAACTAATGACACAGCCTAAGAGGCAAAAGTTAAACTTAAGTTTTGCATGTACAGACACATTAAGATGGCATACTGTTCATTTGGGATTACTTTAAGTATACCAATTATTGTAATTTTCAAAGATTTTTAAAAAAAGGTTTGTCTGAAGCATATTTTGTTTGAATCTCTTGGTGCTTGCGGCCTAATAAGGCCTTAAATATCATTCCTTAACAAACTAGAACAGCTTTCCTTTTTCTTCTACTTTTGAACTTTTGTGGCCCCAAACAAGAGAGTCTTGCTCCTATTTTTTTACAATGTAGTGACCTTGCCTTCAACAAGCCTAAGAGATTTGCTTTGTATGCCTCTCCCTTTGGATTAAACCTCTTGTATGACTTCTGAATTCTCCTTGACTCATTTGGTGGTGGGAGTGAACCTGTAAATGAATGACACTGTAAATAATTAGGCTGTTGACAAACCCCATCTACTTCCTAATCAAAGGGAGAACTATCTCTAAAAAAGGGCTCACTTATTAAGGACAGACAGAGTTTTTGCTTTGCAAAGTGACCTCCAGATTGTTGAGATGAGCTGGGGAGTGGGAGAAAGCTAGAAACCAAGTGAGAGAGCTGTGTGGTGAACTGAACTGGAAAAGAGCAGACTGGATCTTACACTGATTTAAAGCCTTGCTTTCACAGAGGAATTGTTTTTTTTGTGCTTTGTAGTTCCCAGGATTTTGGCTTTTTTTGCGACATTATGATAATGAGAAGAAGGGGAAATGACTGAATGTTACACTGGTAGTTAGCCAAAGCTCTAAAGTATATTGGAGTATTAAAAACAAAGTGTTTCAGGTGACTAGAAGTGAAAAAAACTTAGAAGCCACTGAATGCTTTTTTACCAGAATAATAGTAAGGTTATCAAGCTTTGCAAAAAGTCTTGGGGCTGTAAAAATATGTAAAATCTATTTATCCTAATCTTCTTCTCCTTTCGACTGCTCCCATTTAGGGGTCGCCACAGCGAATCACCTGTCTCCTACATAGCATTTGAATTGCTGTGAACTGGTGTTTAAATTTATTTTCAACCAAGCAGTTGTTTTTTGACAAGGTGGTTAATGTTTTATTAAGCGTGTTTATCTCCACTTTGGTTTTTCTTAGTAAAAACACATCGACCAACTTGCATGGCTTTTAAACACCAATAATGTTCAGTCTTAATCAGGCCTTTATTAATTAATAATAAATAATTAATCCCGTTCAACAAGTGTAAATTTGGTTTCCACCCAAAAGCCCAGTAAAAGTTTGAAGTCTTGTCTCTTTATACTTGCATATATTGTTCATTTATGTGTATCCAGCTAAATTGAAACACACAGAGAAATTCCTTACAGAATGCAAGGTCTTTACATGCCATTGTGATTCACCAGCACGGCTATGAACATGTTTGCTCTGTTTGCCTGATTGAGCGCCTTACCGTAGGGAGTGTTGATGGACGCCTTCAGCTACATGTGCCAACCTTCCAGCTGCTCACAAAGTCCGCCTATTGTAGACTGTCATTTATGATGTAATTTAGCCATGGCTGCTCTATTCGGAGCAAAAAAAAATCTTTTTAATACTTTTAACATAAACATGTTAGCTTCTTTGCACCTCTGGGCATCTTGTGTAGATGCTTGAAAAGCACTTGCCTTGCACAATCATCACAAGGATGGCTGGAAGCAAAGTCAAGTGGCACGTTAATCGGTCAGCCAGAGGGAAAAGAGTGGGAGAATTATGCTTCTTCCCGTCAGCTGCTGCTCTATAGGAGTTTTTTTTAAGAAAAAGAGGAGGCAGAAAAGAAGGCTTAGTCAGTATTAGGGTTGAAAAAAATGTGAAAACATTGCAAGCATAGTTATAAGAAATCAGTTAATGTTTGGGCCAACTTTTCCTACACACTTGCTGAATAAATGCTCTCCTGAAGTGGACGGTGTTCCACTGGTGCAAGACAGTATAAATAGCGCTCTGCTGGCATTTCCTCAGTAAGCAAGTAAAGTCATTTCAACAGTATGCTAGCAGCTTTTGGGATGTGGTTAAGATGTCACATGCAAAGCTGCTAAGTGTTCTACCATTCTAAATCTTGCAACCTGAAAGAAGACCAACACATTATCTGTAAAAGGGGAAGATACATTACTCCCCAGCACCCCAACACCCCCTTTTCCCTTCATTGCCTGTTTACAAATATTAGCTGAAGCTGTTAAAACCTAGAGTGTTGCAATGCTATATTTATGTCCTGACATTTGTGTTTTGTCATGCTCGATAAAATAGAGAAATCTTGACACAACTTGAGCCCAGGTCTTCTTGGTCTTCCTTAGCAGTGGTGCGGTGATATGGCAAACTCGTTTGATTTCCTTATTAACATGTGACTTTACATGACAGATCAGTGAAATGGCAATAAAAAGGCATTTAACATTAGGTTTAGTTACTTTAGCTTTTAGCATTTTGGTAACGAACATTGAGTAAGAGGATGGTCATTTTCCAAATCTCGAGCATAAGCGCTTGAGTTCTAGCTGGAAAGTCTCCTGTGTGTTATAAGTATATTAAACCTTGTGCCCAAAAAGTACTTCCTGAAATTTATTCATCACATTGTATCCCAGATGAGAATCATAGACGAAGGTATGTGTGTGTGTGTGTGTGTGTATTGACAGAGGAAGTCTCTCAGGCACTCTTGTCACAGGCTCCCGTTTGTCTGTGAGTGGACATATATGCGCACACAGTTTCACACACCATATAAACAGTTCCAGCTGCATTTTAGGAGATGCAAGCCACCAGTTCTGCTTTACCCAGTGCGTGGGAAAGCACCGGCTCCCATTCCCTAACAGGCATCATGTGCTTGACTTTCACCTCTGCTTCTCTGTGGTGTTGTACAAATGTATTCCTGAACAGGCTATTCATATTTTTGTATCATTTGCTTGTGGGTCTTTGATTTAAATCACCTCATCTTTCAGCCCTTCGATTTATATCGAGAATGTTTCTATTTTCATGTAATGTCAATGTGGAGAAGGTCAGTAGTCAGCTCACACGGCATATACTGATGACCAGTGACCGCAAGGCCTCTAGAAGCACAATGCCAGTTATTGTTGTGTGTCTAAAATCTTCCGTCCTATAAAGTGGATCACACACTCTGATAATAACACAGATGTCAAAAGTATAGAAATGAGGTGTGAATATTACAGCTAGATATATTAATATAATTTAAATGGTTTTTTAAAAATAGTAAACATAATAGGTTGAAAAAAATTTACTTTGAGTCTATTTTGTTTTTAAGAGTAAATAATCTCAGCGATGGATCAGACCTCAGAAGAAAATGAAACTAAGCATCTTTTTATGTCGTCATAAAAATGATCCAAGAACACACAGACTGGGAGACAGTTTGCCAGAAATATTTCAGTATTTTAATATTTCTTTCATTGCCAGTTTTAGATAAAACTTTAAAATGAACGGTTGTGTTTTTGTGTTTGCATTTAAAAAAATTTTTTATCTAACTTCTTAATTATTTTTTGCGACAGAATTTCGAAAAATATCCCCACCACCAAAGACGTGGAACCCCTTTTGGAAATTGATGGAGATATCCGCAGCTTTGAAGTGTTCCTGTCCTCCCGAACCCCCGTCCTTACTGTTCATGACGTGGAGATGTTCCTACCCTGCACCGTCAACCTGGACCCCAAACTTCGAGAGATCATTGCTGGTGCAGTATAAAGACATCCAAGAACATCAGTTCTACAGCAGAAAGATAGCATTCCTGTGTATTAACTATTAAAAAGCTCAGATCAGCTTAGTTTCAGCCTAGGCCAGAAGTGTAAATGATTTCAATATTAAGCTTTGAGAGAGAAAAAAGGTTTGTCCGTGCTTGGTGAATAATGTGAAGCATCAATTAAAAATGCCTTCTTTCTGACTTAATCTGACTGCGTTTTTTCCCCTAGCAAAAATATATGATTACTGCAAACAGGGAGCAAAAAAAGTGCCGTCTGACTTTTTTTGGCACAGTTTACTGCTAATCCGCTAAATCTTTTGGGAGGAGACTGTTTGGTCATTACTGTTTGTTGTTGAAGAAGTAGCCCACAGAGCCAGGCCTTTTTTCTCCTTTCTCACAGGACTTACTAAAAATGCTTTGCTTCATTTGGCTAAAGTTAACCATGAGTGGGAGTAAATGAATACATTTAAACACATGTAGAATATTAGAACCTTCTCTCTTTTTCTCTCTCTCTCTCTCTCTTTCTTTCTGTCTGTCTCTGAAGATGTGCGCGATGCCCGGGAGCAGATGCATCTCGGAGGAGGGAGTTATCCCACTATGCAGCTACAGGAAGCTCCAGCGAGGGCACAGTCAGTGTTTGGTCAAGGTCCCGTAGCCTGTTCACCCACCGGCTCCTTTCCTGCACAAACACACAGCAGCTACTTTAGTGGCCTCACTGGCCCACAGCACCCCTTCTACAACCGGGTGAGACACACACACACACCCATGATCTACTGAATTGGTTGAAAATGATCTTTGGTCAGGTTTTTTTTAACAATTCTTTTTAATTTTAGCCTTTTTTTAAATTTATAGCCCATCCCGTCCTATCCTCTTTTGTTCATGGTCTGAAATTCTCCCTCTTTCTCCTCCACCTCCATAGCCATATTTTCCTCCTCATGTCTATCACGTGCCCCGTCATTATCCCGGCATCCCCCACCATGTCCCCTCCTGCCCTTCCTCCAAACTGGCCTTCTATGAGGAACACAATGCTGGACTAGTAAGTACACAATTAACCCTTAATGCTGTCTAGTATTTCAGTGGTGAATAGTGGTTCTTATTCCTAGGAAAATTCTATTAACTGCACAATTTGCTCTTTTTCCTGTTTCTATTACACCTAATTACACTGGCTACTTACCAAGCCCTTCATGAACTTTTGAGGTGTAAGATCATGGCCTGTGTATTCTCATATGAGGTTTCAGAACGACTGTGTATGACTACGTGAAAACATTCTATTGTTTCTTTTAAAGTTTTTAACGCTTTTTTGTTGTGTTTTGCAGCCTATGCAACAGATTAGATTAAGATGAGTATAGGTACATATGTGTGTATTGTGTCACCTCCCACTATTCCTCTCACCATTCTATATTGTCTGTCTATTTCTCCTAGTTTAATTTCATCTTTGTTTTTACCCTCCTCATGTCTATTTTTGTCAGGGTGTTATTAGAGAAGATGCGTTCGAAGGTTCCTACCCCTCTATAGTACACATTGTCTGTTAATCTGTGTGGGTCTTATTTTTTGTTGTTGCAGATTTGGCCATTTCACCCTTTTCGATTCACAAGCATTTAGCATAAGTATAGATACTGTTGTCTATTATTAGAACATACACAAATGACGTTTCCAAAAAAAAAAAATTGTATATACACTATTTAATCCTGCATTAAGAACAGATTTAAAATGTCAATATATATGAATATGTTAGTTTTGTTGATTTGCTGCCATTTTTAATACACTGGCTTTTCTACTTTTGGTCTGTAGTGTTAAAAGCGACTCGTGTCTGATTACTCATGCATTATGACCTTGATCTGCTTACACTTTGTTGCAAGTGGCCATGTGTATAGCTTTTCTATAATTTTTTGTATTGGTTTCATTTTCTTCTGTATCGTACATCTTGAGTGTTGTATTTCTGGATGTGTAGGTTTCTTAGTGTCTTTACCTGACTGAAAGTCTAATAACATTGCACGATCTTCGAAATGTTTTAACTTGAGGTGGTCATAGCTGTAGTTACATCAGGCCTCCTGTATGCTCATCTTATTTATGCATCTGTCCTGACTCAATGATTACTGTCTACTTCTGTATGCCTTGGAATTTTTCTTCTCGCTTTTCTTCATGCTCTGTTACACATGGAATCAATCACTACATTAAAGTTTACAGACAGAGCTTTATGTTGAAAGAAAAAGCATGTCCAGCTGCACTTAAATTTTTCAATCACACGATTGCTCTGAAAATGCAATGCCTGCAGCTCAGAGTAAGATAGATCAATATAATTACCTGTATAATTACCTGTACAAACGCTCTTGGTTTTGATTGTCCATGTAGATTTTGTGTCAAAGAGTCTGTATCACAAGTGGGGTGCCAAGGAATAGACAATTTGGATAATTGTGTTTTCATAATATGTGTACAAAGGGATAGATGTTACATATTACTTAACTATACAGTCAAAGGGGTGTTTACTCCAAAATATAAGCCTAAAGAGCATTTGCACGCACACACAATAAAAACATATTTCGTTTTTAATAGCATTTAAATCATTAAAGGTGTTTGAGGCTATTATTAAATAATTATTAAATGTTAGGCTTAATCCAAAGTTTAAAAACCCTCTAATTTTTTGTCATTACTATGATCCTCTATAATAACAGAATATTTCAGATTAAACTTTGAGTTAATAATGTTATTCTTATTAACATATTCTGTTCTTAAAATAATTGTAAGCCAAATTGCAAAGAAAACTACAACTGAATGTTTTGATTTCCAATTATGGTATTGCAGCTAAATTTTCATTTTTAAACCCCATTTTAAATCTGATATTAATTTAAAGCATTTGTTTAAATATAACCAGTCTTTCCTATTCTCATCCTGACAGAAAAAGTCTCAGCCTCCCAGACTGAAGCAGGTATAGGCTTCTACGCATGAGCCATTTCCTCGTTTATATAGCTTTGGCATGCCATTTCTAATATTTTGGAGTTTATTTCACACTCAAACTAATTATATTTTGATAAAAAGTTTAAACCAGTACTGCGAAGGTAGGATTTTTACTATTCGGTCATGTAAAACATTCAAGATATGCTGTCTGTTCACTTTTATGGAGTGCCTTAAAAATTGCCATTTTATAGTTGCTGCCAAACACTAAGCTTTCACTTCCCACTTTAGTAACCTTTAACATAAATCTTATTTCTCATTTAGTTTACAGTCCACAGATAACCAGCTTTCAGGATCAATTTCTAGAACATGGCTTGTGATTCTGGGCTTTGTGTTTGTTGTTAAGTGAACCAATGATTTATAAAAAAGAACTAAAAACTAAACCGTCCAGACCACTCTTTACGTGATGACATTATGACAGCAGCCAAAATTCTTTATACTAAAGTTCTAAAATTCTTTATCTTTGTACTAAAACATGTGATGGTAAATCCTCTCAGGAGCAGTTTTCTTGCCAATGCTTTTTTTTCTTTTTCTGAGTGTGCTTACTCTGGATGAAAAGACTTGTTAAACAAAAAATATTGCCTGTTTCATAATTACTTATTCATGAAATGTTTTGTATTATCAGTACCAACCCATTCTATCCTCCTGGCATCTCTCATCTCTTTGGCTACCCAAGATAGCAAGTGCGTTTAGCAGGATAAAGACCATTTATCTATTGTAAATCTGGCACTAGTATTAACCATACAGAGGTCGTCAAGAATATATAGTTAGTTACCTAACTAAAGCTGAAATTAAATACTGTAACCTGCTAAATGAACACTAGATTTTTATCAGGCAGTTTACAATTACAGATTACACAAGTCACAAGGTCAAGGTTAATTTTTCTGTTTTGACACAAAACATCAGGGTTCTTATTTGGCCAGCATGCTGCCATTCTGTTTATGAAAGGCACTAGACTATTTGATTTAATTAATGATAACTCCTATCGATGCCATATATACCTGCTTTCACATACAGAACTGCCATGTCGGCATTTGTTCCAACCGTCTGCGCATCCACCTGAATTCACTAATGAGCACTCAAACAAACAAGCTAATTAGGTGTAGTGGTATATTATTGGAACAGATATCTCTCGATCTAAGCAGTTGAGCATGTGGCCCATAAATACAAAAGCATTTGCTTTACAGTGTCATTTTTCACTTGTTTGCACACTGGTTCTTTTGAAGTCAATGTTCAGGTCAGCGGATATGGCTTTATACACTGTACCTGCTGCCATGCTGTATTCATCACTGATGCACCGTGTCTGCTGTTACATGTTTTTCAGACAGTAATGCATGGATGCATGAATAAAAAGTGATCTTAGGGCTATGTAAATCATTATTGCGTGTACATGTGTGTAGGGCTCTGATTCTGCAGCAACTCCTGGGCTCCTTAGCACTCTTAGTACCGAAGGAGTGTGTGACAGACTGCGACAAATTGAAGGCCTGGACTCTAGCATGATAGAGAAGTACATCAGCACCATTAAGAAGGTAAGGATGGTTAAGAAAACATAAATCATCCTGATCTTTCAACTTTAATGAAGATTAACATTGCAGGTAACTTTAAAATAGATAATATTCACATTAGAAAACAGACATTTTTCTAAGGAGAAAACCTATTGTATTTTCTATTACAAATTACATTCAGTACCTGACTACAGCATGTTATGAAATAGAAATTGTCAGACTATGAAATCCTTACGAATTTTCTTTTTTTTTGAAACTATGAGAAGAAATGGGGAAAAACCCTGCAGTGAAGTTTTTATTTATATGTGGGCTTTAGGAAAATCCCACATCAAATTACAAAATAACAGTTTAGCCAGTGGAAATGTCGGCCAGTTCATCAGAATATCTATGAACAGTTTAGAGCTCTGTGAATAACTGGTGTAAAAGGTCTTTACTACTTTAACTGACAAATAAATACATTTCTCATATTTACTGTGAAGACCAACGACTGATTTGTGTGCATATCACAATAAAAAACGTTTTTTTCACCCATTAAATACATTTTTACAGAAAAAACTGTTACTTAAAAGTGATCGATTATAAAAAAATAACTCCATTGGCTTACAGCGATTACATTATTAAATTGTTATTATTATTAAATGCTACTATAATTTAAAAAAATCTTTTTGGCTGAGCTGTTTTACTTCAGTATTTTATATCAGAAGTAATTTTTTCTCTGCTTCATGTCAGTTCATATCACCCTATTGTGGATTGTTTTTCTATATCAGTACAGTCCATCATATATCATTTCTTAATTATTTGCTCATGACCAGCATCATTCTCATCAGTGTTGGTGTATACAGATTTTTATCGGCTTGTTTTCTTGCTATCTCTATCTGAGCGTTGCCATTGACATGACTAATGCTTGTAGACCTTCATTATCCAACCTAACAGCTGTGCAGCACAAGCTACTGAAAGATCTCTATTGTCATACAGATACATGCTCTAGTATGCACCAAACACAAGCTTGCCTCTTGTTTACTTGAAGACCCTGAAGGTCCAAATAATAATAAGCTTACTGATCAAAAATAGGTTTATGCTGTGCATGTTTGCATTCACAGGCGAATGTGAACGGTCGTGTCCTATGCCAGTGTCAGCTCGAAGAACTGAAGATAGAGATGAATATGAATTTTGGAGACTGGTATCTATTTAAAGCAATGGTAAGGCAGTAACTGGTACTAAAACATTCTCATTCTTCCTGTTACCTCTTTCTCCGTTTGCCCCACTCTTGGTGCCTGATGTCTTTTTTAAAAACATCCAGTACTGGGTTGAATCAGGAAAACATGTAGAGTATGTTGGTCAGATCTCCATTTGTGCTACCACAAACGAATGTTGTGTTGCCAACAAGCAGGCAGCCATCTGGTCCAAGATGGCAGCTTTCAGAATGAACGAAGGTTATTGTCAGTGGGAGCTCAGCATCTACTCAAGGCACTGAATAGCTTGACTTTTACAAAAAGTAGCATTTATTATGCTCTAAAACACATCTGTAAAAAAATGGATGTGCACAGGACAGCTCTAGAAGCCATACGTTTTTAAAACAGATGTACAAAAGGGACCTGTCCGGGGTGTACACCTTCCTCTCGCCCTATGTGCGCTGGGATAGGCTCCAGCAGACCCCCATGACCCAAGTTCGGGAATTAGCGGGTATAGAAGATGAATAAATGAATGTTGACAGTTTAAATATTTTTTAATCAGCTTTTAGGTAAAAACCCCCGATTTAAAAAACAGCCCAAAATCTGTAGTGTTTGAACTGGAAAAACAAAATAAAAAATCTGCCCAAATTTGACAGAAATACCAGACATCTTGCTAAACTGAACTTCCACCAGTTAGAGAAAGGGTGTATTTACTAATAATTTAGAAAAGAGAGTGTTTCCAGATTGGACAGGTTATTACCCAGTTAGGCTGGGTTTTTTTTATTAAGTTAGACCAGAAAAGATGCACTAAGCCGATTTAAGCTTTATGCTAAACCTCATCTATACCCTTGTTTTATTGTTCTATAATGCTGTGATGTCTTTATGAAGAATAATACTATTTAATAAGTCACAATGGGATGTATTGCTAAGTTATTTGAAAATAGATAAAAGGTTATTCAGTGCCACTGGCAAAATTGATCTAATAAAACATCTTAACCATGACTTGAACTAATTAACTAAAACTGGACTTCAGAAACTGAAAAAGAGACTTTGTCATTAATGTGTTGGTTTTTTTTAATATCATGATGTTTAACAGTTTTGTGCTTTTTTGGAAACTGTTCTGTATATCGTAGATATGGTTTCAATCGTTTAGATAATCTACCTACTGTGTTATTTTTTGTAACTGAGGCTCTGGTGAATGAGTGTGGTCTTGTCTGTTTTGTGGACCCGTTCCCCAGGTGCTGGAGCAGCGGCAGGTGGAAAGCCAGCTGCTGCAGGAGGAGTGTGTAAGGGTTAGTGAACAGGGCAGCAGTGCATCAGTTCAACCTGAAGCACCTGTTGTCTTTTCTACAGCAGCTCCCCACAGCAATATACAGTACAGCCTGAACCTCAGCTTTGAAGAGCTCAGCACTGCTGGACTGGAGGAGCCAGTCAGACACCCCATCAATCACTGGATGGTGGGTGAAAAAATACAACCTCTGTTCTAATCAGTTCAATAATCACATAGTATTCGTTGTTCATTTATGATAGCAAATTATTAATATTGTAGTTTTAATCGTTTTTTTTATTGCGAATCTTAAAAGTCTATAGTTTATTAAACAAAATACATTTATTTCTTAGTACTGTCAGAATCAAAGAGACTGCACATGGTGTGAAAATATAAAATAGCTTGAAAGTTTACTTCTCTTTTGCATGAAACAGTAAACTATATGCAAGTTGCACTATAATATGCTAGTAGTCCAAAGAATTATTTATTCTAGTGGTTTGGTACTAGTAGTTACACTGCATGCTTAATTTTAAACACTTTGAGTAATTCTCGGTGTGAATGTCACTTGTGTCAACATTGAACTTGAAGGTCTGTGTCAAACACTAGTGTCACTTTAAAGCTCTTTTATATGAATGTGTGGTTAAAAAGTATTAATAACTCAATGTTTTGTGTAACTAATGAAAACAATATTAACACAAAGAGAATAGGAATGCGTCGCTCTTTTTCATAATTAATTCTTGTATAACCTGTGTAACAGCCTTTTATGGACAAATTACTGCAGAAAATGTTCTAAATATAATATACATGCTTTTTAAAGTGCAGATCAGGTCTGACATCTTAAGAACAGAGGTTCTAGCATTTTCAGTCACACTCCTGGCTAAATGAGGCATCTATAAGACATGTACTATGCAAGTAAGACTAAACTTTCCACATAATACCATGTTTATATAGCTAAGTATTTACTTTTGACATTCACTGCACATGGTGCGTTGGTGTAGTGGTTAGCACGAATCGCCTCACAGCAGGGAGGTCATGGGTTCAATTCCCGGGTCTTTTTGTGGGGAGTTTGCATGTTCTCCTCGCGCTTGCGTGAGGTTCCTCCAGGTACTCCGGTTTCCCTCCCACAGTCCAAAAAAACATGTACATTAGGTTGATCTGTAATTCTAAATTACCCATTGGAGCAAATGTGAGAGTGTGTGGTTGTTCGTCTATGTGTGGCCCTGCCATGGACTGGTGACCTGTCCAGGGAGTACCCCTGCCCCTCATCCTATGTGCGCTGGGATAGGCAGCAGAACCCTGTAACCCCGAACTAGGGAATAAGCGGGTTAGAAGATGAATGAATGAATGAAAAAATTCACTGCACAAATAAGACAAAACACATCACTACCAGTCAAAATATATTGTTGCATTGTAGTTGTGTAAATACAAAAACACACACCACCTTCTTCACTTCAGGCATACCTACTTTTAGAGGAACATACATTTTTAACACAGCAGCATTTACGTTTTACAAAGAATTAAACACAGGCTACCGCTTTTGCACTAGTCTATTAGAGGAGTGGAAATAGTCTGTGGTTTACTGAGTGACAAACGAAGTGCTCTCTGACCTGAATTAGAAAAGGAAGTAAAGCACTGGACTGGCTCACAACACGCACACACATTAACTGCAGAGCTGCGTGTGACGGAGTTCTTGACTTTTTTTTCTTTTTTTTTTTTCTCTCTGCTCATGCACAAAATTGTCACACCACATTTGTCACAATACTTTCTGCAACGTCTACAGTTGTTAATATTACAGTTTGTTGTGTAGTGTTACAACGTGAAACTGCAATAAACTATGATGGTATTATGCTACTACTGTACACTGATTGTTATTACATTTCTGATAGTAAAATGATCAACTCTCAGTATGCTTCATTTCACATCAGACCAGAGAAAACATTCTCTTCAATTGCAAGGAAACCAACATGTTTTTGGATCGATTTTGCTTGCAACTATTTCATTAAGGCTGGCTTTATATAGTGGCGAAGCTGTTAATGTGAACTTTCTTCCATCTGAGCTGTGGATTTATTGTTATCTTAACCAAAATGGTGAAGAAAAAAAAAATAATAACCAGCATTAATGAATGAAAATCTGTGGGAAACAGTGACACATTTTGGTGGAATGCGTTTGTCATTTTCTCAGTCAAAGCTAGTGTAAATCTGTATTAATTATCTTCTTAGGCAAATCCAGAAATCTTACACAACTTTATATTGTATTGTAAGAAGTAATTCATTTGTCTTAAACTTACCTTGGTATTAGCTTTTTTTGTTATTTTATTCACATCTCGCTTAGGTAGTTCTGCGCAAGATGCACCTGGAGGATGGCTTTTTAATAAATACATATGTATTTAAATGACAATAAAAACGTCTTGACTTGATTCAAACAGCTTCTATATAAAGATAGGAATCTTTTCTTCAACTTTTAGGACATTCTGGCCTGCATAGTTTGAGTTTTTCCCTCAACATTTCTAAGGATTTCTAAATAGCAAAAAGCTACATTGAGCTTTTCTGCAATTGGAAAGTCTTTTAGGTTTGCAGGACAGCGTTCCAAAGCACTATAGTTGAGAACATTTTGGTTAATATAGCGTGATGAGTGCGTTCACCAGCTGCTCTCAGACTACCCTACTACCAGTATTCAGAACATTTCGGTTGACCTATTCTTTACAACATTCAATTCTTGGTTTGTCCCTCCAGGCCGTGACTCACAGGACTTCCAGCATGTCCAGTCTAAATTCTCAGGAGTCCTCCAATGACATTAGTAAGTTGACTGACAGGCAGCAAGCTGAGTATCGCAGTGCATACCAGGACTACATCTCTCACATGGTGCAGCTGGAGGCAGGCAGCTCTGCAGCTGAAAGGTCAGAGGACCATTCCAAGGATGGTGAGCAGGAAGGGCGCAAAACCTTCAAGAGAAACTCTAAAGCAGGAGAAAGTGTAATGGACTACTCCACTACCCAGGACTCTTGTCTTCTTCATCCAATCATGGAGGAGGACGAGAAACAAGAGCGTAAACCCACCGTGAGTTGCACTAAAGGACCAGGACCTCGCTACCACAGTGTACCCAATGAAGAGGATGAGGAGGAGGATTTGCCTGTGGAGACCGACGCCACACCCCTTCTCTGGGAACAACAGCAACACGGGGCACAGAGAAGCAGCTTTGTTCCTGCAGGGATAGACAAAAAAGAATCGTCCGACTCAGGCATGAGGTCGAGCGGCAGCTCTTCTAATCATTCACTACAGGATGAGGACAGCGAAGAGGCTCAGGAAGAGGACGAGAAGTCAAAAGAGGAGGATCTTGTGACCACGATACGCATGTCCATATGCTCAGAAGCTCTGTCTGATGCCAGCAGCCCTGAAGAGAACTGGGACTCCCCACACATACACACCCAGGCTGTCACCAACCTGAACCAGGCAGCCAGCAACAACTCGGCTCTCAGTAACAACAATAACGGCGAAGAGCGCAGCCTCATCATCTCACCAGGCTCAAGCACCAGCACCAGTCAGAACCTCAATCGGAACTTGCTGACTGTGAGAAGAAAGAAAGGAGCAAACACCACACAGGATGAGGGCAGTGAGGAACGAGAGAGTGTGCTGTAAAAAAAACAACTTTCCTCTAAATAGACTGAATTCAATATGCTCCAACAAAAGAGCTGGCCATTCAGCTATTAGCTTATAGGAAATGTGAAAGTGTGCTGTGTTGAATAATTAAGTTTATGTAAAATCTATGTATGAACAATTACCCATTGAGGCCAATAGTGTGCATTATATGCAATACAATCACCAAATCATTTTAAATCATCACTGTAGTAGTGATCTGTTACACGTGGAGTTATCTGTCTTAGGTAAAAGGAAAAAAAACAGAGTGAGCGTTATTAAGCTGTCATAGAAGTAAAGAACACAATTTTAAACAATCGATCATTTGGTTTTCTGAATGTAGATGCTTTCTGATTTAACAATTGGTTATAAAGCTTTTTGTGCGCGTCATGTTCAGGAATTTGAAACAGGCTTCTGTAAAAATCGTGTATGCTGTGTGATAAGTAGTTCCTTAAATGCATGACCAGGTTTCAGGAAGTAATAAACACTGAGTTTCGAACACTCGTGGACCTGCTCTTTATGCTGTTTAGGATCTCCCAGCACAAATGTGTGTTTGCGTGCCATTTGAATGACAAACCAACGGCAAATTGTCAGCAGCTTTTATGCTATGATGTAAAAGGAAAGGAACTTAAAAGTGCATCTAAATCAAACTACATACCCAACTAATTACATTTATCTGGTCTTTTCTGCCTTGTGAACCCTCTTTTGAAGTGTTATACTGGAATTTTCTTATTCTGAGTCATTAGTCAAACCATTATTACCATCAGCTTTTGTGTAGGGTGTTGGGTTGACATTCATAGGGGCAACTTGTGTTTATCGACCTCATACAAAATTGGAGTTTCTTCCATTACAACTCAATCAGTTCATGTAGAAATCGGTGTTCGCTGCAAACACATGAAAACGAGTCCAGTTACCTTTTCCATTAGTACTGGGTAAAAGTACCGGCTTTGACCAGTAAGTGGCGCACTTAACATAAAATCAAATGTACGTTTGGGTTAAGTTTAACGACGGTTTAATTCTCTTACAATGACGTGCACGAGAATTGTTGAAAGTATGAGCGCAGTTCTGTTAACGAGACTACGCGCTGGTTCACATCCCATAGTGAAGGTTCAGGGGACCAAAAGAATGATTTTACCGTCTGCTTTTATCATCAACGTTCTATTGATCATTTTTAAGTGTTTCACCCGGTCAGGGTCTATATAATAAAATAAAAGAACAGCCGCAGTCAGAAAAAGCAATACGATTATTATTCTCTGATACCACGTTGAAAACCAAAGTCTAAACGACATAAACAGCAGTTTACTGAATAACCCGCGTTCATGTGCCACTACACGTGTTACGCCACACTAGTCTTTTAATTGCTTTAGTAGACGATGCGGTTTAGTCTTTATTACAAGCTCGAACCGGATCAACAGGGGAAGCAATTCGACATAAAACCGACACGGTAAAGGATGACCAGACACCAAAGTACGACTACCAAACTACCATTTAATGAATTTACCGTAATATGCATTGAAAGGTGCAGATGCAATTTACGTGGCTTGATACAAAGTAATTTTGTATACAAGTAACAGTGTCGTTTTACACCGTGGATTGTTTGGCCGATGTTTATTAACGAACTCAACCAGATTTGCTTAACTACTTTGAACTTTTTTTTTTTGAGATCTGATGACATATTGGACACAAGCACTCCTGAGTGCAGGTGAACTAAATATACACCACAGCACGAACAGCTGTCCGGCACCTGCCACCAACACAGGGCTGTTTACTAAATATAGCAGGGCTATGAACTACAATAGTCATATCTGTTCAAATAAAGCATTTGATTTATTTTTTTATATAAAAAAGTACGATTTACAATTACTTTTATAAAAAGTTTCAGCATAATTAAATACAGCATGACACTTTGCAGCCTGGTGGTCCAGCGTCTGCAACTATACAAGATACAACTCGCGAGAGGTCACGAGGTTTCACGCTCATGTCGGATTGGCCGTCCAGTCCTTCACGGGCCAAAAGAATGACAGGGGGGGAAGGAGGGGGGGACAGATTAAACTTTGTACAGTCATTGAAGCGCCCCGGCTTCTATTAACACCTTCACAAAAACATCAACGATCTCTCATTACAAGAGAAAGAGAAATTCGTCCATTCCCGTTTCTTCTGTTTTAGGTAATAGTGCTCCTTCTTCAATGATTTTTTTTAAAGACTAAACGAGTCTTTAGATAAATAAATGTCCGAACTGAGAAACACGTCACATACATTGTCCTCTTCATTAATGACGGAGCGGGATCCAGGCGAGAACAGAAATTAAGGTTTGGGGAAGAAAGGGTCAGTTCCAGGGTCCTGTGTGTTCATGTCTTAAGAAAACACCTGCAAGAGAGAGAGAGGGAGAGAGAGAGAGAGAGAGACACAGGGGCGCATTTAGTACAGAGCAAACAGGCCGGAGATCCGGACAGCCTGGCGCCAGAGAGGAAGCCGCGGCTCCAGCATTTAACCAAACACTCAGAGAGAAAGAGAAACACTGCGGACCAGATGGATCTGCTGTAACCGCGGCCAGAGGAAACCATCCTGCTGACTGCTGATAGCACACGGGGTTGTAATTAAATCCGGAACCATCCTTATGTCCAGCATGAACATTCTAATACAAAAGCTGCGAGGGGCTAATAACGGATACAGCCAGACCGTTTCTACATAACGCTTTACTGGAACTCATTATATAGAACACATGCTTGCATTTTAACAGTTTGTCAAGATTTTTTCTTTTTTACTAATTACAGAGGTTTTCTTTAATGTATGATAGATTATTCATAGGGATTCAACAAGTTGTAACAAAATACCAACTCATTTGCAGCAATTGTGTGCGACACTTTTCGCACTAAACCGCACACTATTGCGGATTACACGACTGACGGCACGAGTTTTGTTCTTGTTAAGTGATTTAGATCACGCACACACACACACACACACACACACACACACACACTTACCGTCTTCAATGCTTCCCCTTGACCAGCATTATAATACAAACATTGATTCGAGCTTTTAGTCTCCTAAACGGGTTAATAAAATAATAAGTTGGGTTGTTTTTTACCTGTTTAACGGTAAAGTGCCCGACTGTCTTCTGTGATCAAATCTGACTGAAATTCCGGCGTCTGCGTAGAGAGAAAAAGCCCAGCAGACAGACAGTTATTCAGACGCAGTGTTATACAAATGTAATCATGTAAATGATCTGTACACGTGATCATACAGCAAATACAGTGGAAAACATGTCACCACGCTGGGAAACCCAAAAAGACATCTTAGACTAGCAGCGTCTCTGCGTGTGCTGGTGTGAAGCTGGTTATTGTGCCGTATGTGGATGTCCGGCAGGTTTACCTGTAAGGACAGGATCCTGATATCTGTGTTGATGGTGGTGAGCGGTGTTCTGGACGAGCCCTGAGCGGGTCGGGGGTGATGAAGGGTGCTGATCGCGGAATGAGAGTCGAGAGCGATCTGCAGATCCAGGATGTAATCAATAACATGCTGCAAGATCTCCATTTTGCTCACGTGCTTGTTCTGCGGGATGCTGGGCACCAGCTCCTTCAGCTTGGAGTAGCAGTCGTTCATGTTGTACAGCAGGCTGAGGGGATCGTCCGCGGGGGTCTTCATTCGAGACACTCCGAGGCTTTGCTCCGTCACACTCGCGCCGTTCTTCCGGAAAGACCGCACTGGGCTTATAGCTTTCATGTTTAAATACGGTGAGAAAAATACTCGATTTCGAAATATTTCTATTTAGATGACTATTGTTTGTTCTAGTTGTGCTCGCGGCGGTGTGGAAGCAAACGCACTGGATTAACTAGCTGTCATCGCTGAATATATACCCAGCTGGGTGGGTTTTGACGCGACGTTATAGCGCTCTCCGATTGGTCCGATGCTTCGCGTCGATCATCCCTCTCTCGCCGAGTCATTGGCTCGTAGCGCGTGCGCAAAGGTTCCGCCTCCCTCTTCCTTATTTTTTAACCAGTGAGCGCGCGGTCGCGAGGTGCTGCTGACTACCTGCACCTTTCCGAGTTAATTCCGCAATTCAGCGTAGCTGTTTCTGATCAAGAGACCTGCCAAGAAACTGACTCAGTGTCGAGGTGGCGTGTAGTTACAGAAAGAACAGTCGAATCACACACGCGATCGTCTGATTCCTTCCATTCGAGTGGAAAGGATGACGTTTAACTGGCTGTCCAGGCGCGTAATTGGGTTTAATGACTGAACAGAATGGGTCACATCGTTCTATCACTGTTCCGTCGTGTAGACTGTGATGTCATAAGAAGACACTGATGGGGATTTAGGAGAGATTGGTGGGATGATTCTAGTCTCCACAGCAGGTGATGACTCGGATAAAGGAGCTTTTTAGTGGTGTCCAGCATGAGAATAATTTTGTTTCTTAAAATAAAATGCACATGCACGCACAGTGAAGATTGTAGTAAAAAGTGTTCCGAAAAAAAAATAAATAAAGCGATTGATTTAACGATACTCAGGCTCTGCTGGTGCTTATATTTAATTAAGAAGCGCAATAAATCCAAAACACCAGCAGACAAATACGCTTGCGCTTTATTACAATTAAACGATTTAAATGATCAGATTATAAAGGTTTGCGGCCCAAATCTGACCAGAGGCCGCGTGCAGAACTGTGCTGGAATGTGGTGCGATGCTCATGCGCTGGAATGCACTGATGTTTATACGTTCTCCAGTAATCTGTGTGAATTCTACGGGGCTGTCCCAGTGCGCTACACACTCACATGCCTCATTTTCTATCATGATGAGATCCGGGACTCTAGATGTTCCTGAACACATCTGGAGATGTGGGGTTCACCTTTTTCGTTTGGTTCTCACAGCTGTGTACATTTCGCACGGCGTCTTGATTGTCATGATTTCAGACAGCTGATGAATTTGGCACGCGGTCCTACGGACCGCGGATCAGCTTGTGCAGTGTGTATAGGCTGAAGAGGAGAACAGAGCTCGTGCTCTCGCAGACTCTCTGGCGCCAGGCGCGTGACGTCACCCATTGAGCGCGCCCCCGCGGCCTGTGTCTCGCGGCGCCGTTCGGGCGGCTGCTATGGAGACTGGGGGGCCCGCGGGTACGCGCGCGCACGGAGTGCCGAGAGATCCTAGTTGATCTTAAACGAAACCAGTTGATCCTCCTGAGGTTACAGTTCTCTGAGGAAATCTACTGGAAATCTACTCTATGCATTTATATGCCACTTGGAAATAAAGTCTCGTTCCTGGCTGACAAACTAAACACGTCCCGTGTTCCTGTTCTCCAGTTGAGTCAGTTAGTCGCTTGTCTCAGCCGATCATCAGACTTGCGTGTTTTAAAAGGACTTAGAAATTGTGAAATGGCGGCATTTTCGTTGTGTAAGTCTCCGAATAACGGAGAAAGTTAAGAAGTTTTTGGCGGAGCGGCATCCGAGTGGCACTGTTTGTCCCGCCCACCGCAAACTGGTGTTACACAGCACGCGGTCAGCAGCCCGTCCTGAAAGAATCGGCTGCGAATTCTCGCAACAGTAACTACACGTGCCCCCCCCACACACACACACACCTGCGCGCACACACACACACACGCATTTCTCTCCGAAACGTCCGTTATAAACACACAACTCACCTCCCATTTCACTGCTGATTAGTTTTATTCTAGGCTGTCCGACTGCACTTCCCGTTTCCGCTTTAACCTTATGCATTTGTCGGATCTCCCAAATCACAGCGCGCGCTGTGAGAGATCTTTCTCTCTCTTCTCTCTCTCTCTGTTCTGCACTCACTAACTTATTCTCTCTCTCTCTCTCTGACTTATTCTCTCTCCCCTCCGTACTCACTCACTCACTTATTCTCTCTCTCTCTTTCTCTCTCTCTCACTTATTCTCTCTCTCCTCCGCACTCACTCACTTATTCTCTCTCTTTCTCTCTCTCTCTTCTCTCTCTTTGTTCCTCACTCACTTATTGTCTCTCTCTTTTTTCTTTATTAAATTAATAAAGAAACAGATGCTTCTGGACAGGTGTACTACATGGCATAATTAAACAAATTGACATTGTAGCATGTTCCATGACTTGTATAAAATAGAGCGCAGACCCCGAATTTGTATCAATATATAAGAGAAAAAAAGATGTAGTCAACTATGGAATCAGGTAGTGGGTCAGTGCTAAAGAGCAACACTCAGTTAGCTAAAGTTTAGATTTAACTGGTCTACTTGAAATCCATCAGCTGTTCTGTTATAATTTGTGTGATTTTCAATAAGAACTGGCAACTGAAGTTTTGAAACTTTGTAATGACTGTGGAACTGTTTGTACTTTTGTGGTACTGGAAGCAGTGTGAGCAAAATTGTAGTAAATTACAGGAAATTTAGATCTCCGGGGACCCCAAATGGGTCCATTAGTGTCCTCCATAATTCCACAAGTGTGCTCCTTAAAAATGACCAGGTGATCTCCCCAGTGTGATTTGCTAGTTTGGTCAGACCTCCTATTAATATTGTTTAACTATATAGTCCAGCAGCAGACCTTCCAGTACATAGTTCTGAAATGTTAAGGTTGCATTCTGGCATCCAGAGACATATAAACAATAGTGAGTGTGAGCTGGCAGTGCTGACAAGCTTTCAAAGTTTATCTCAGTTACTTTATATGCCTAAATTGGATTAGCCACCATGTTTGCTGATGATAGTAGTATGTCTACTTTGGGTTGTTTTACTGTGTCTAATGTAAATGCAAATATTGCTTAAGCAATATCTGCTTAAATTGCTTAAGCATGCAAACCCTGCACAGAAAGAAACCCTTGCCCAGGAATCAAACCCAGGACCTTCTTCATCTGTGAGGCGACCGTGCTAACCACTACACCACAGCACCGCCCAGACTATGTGTCTGCTGCAACATATGTCTTATTGTTACCATAGTTTTTCAGGATAATAAAAGATCAGGCTCATTTGATTCTAGATTTTGTCTTTTTGTTGTTGTTGGTTTAGTCAGTGAAAAGGCCATGGTGTTAAAGCAAACAAGCTTGGTTTTTAGAATCGAAGGCCTATTTGCAGTACAGAGAAAGTACAGAAGAGATGTACATTAGGGAAGTTGCATCCCGAAAGCCTACTTTCTCAGCCCCCACGCCACACTCTTAAGTGTCACACAGGAATCGAGAGTTTTGTAGGAGATCTGAAACCGCTGATGCTATCTCATCCTGCGTCAGCCTGCAACTGGTTGGTTTTTGTGGTAGGGCTTTGCCACTTTGAGTTCCCTGACTTTGTGCTTGGGCTTTGTCAGTTCTAGCACTGCATACCCTGGCACTGAGCACAGAAAACAACAGGTTTCTCATGAACCACTTCCTCCCTGGGTTTGGCATTCTCTAAGCTCTCAATCCTATGTGTCTTTATATAGCACTATGGAAAGACCAGACCAGGGCAGGACTTTCTGATACAAAGCAATAAACAGTAGGTAAACACTGTTGTGCTTCAATCAGTGTGTGAAAGTAATTTTTTCCTTCAAATTCACTGATTTACTGTCTATTTTCAGATACAATAAATACACAACCTGCTAGAAATTAGCCATTTGTTTGCCAAGCTTGGTAATGGAGTACCTCATAGGGCACTCACTGTTCTTTTGCCTAAAACATGATATGAACAGTTGAAAACACTACATAAATTAGAACAGATGGGAAACGAGCAGACCCCCATGTCACCGAGTTAGGCAATAAGCTGATATAGAAAATGAATGAATGAATCTTGATTATTATTATACATTTCTCTGTCAAATTCAATTCAATCATGGGTGAATAATGAATTACGTATATAACGATTTACAATGAACACACAGTTTATACAGGTGACCCTGTAGTCTAAAAATGTGTACCCCATTTTTAATTGAACGGCTTAGTAGTATCGTCTGTGAAAGGGTGTCAAAATACACATTGTAAGAATTATTTTGTGTTGAATTGTACAGAGGCTGTGAAGGTGAGAAGGTGGCACTGAAAGGCCCCATATGGGTTTTCATGTTTCATTGAGTTTATCAGTTGAAGGATTGGCTGGCTGGGTGCCAGTATGCACATGGGGATCACATTCAGCAGGTAATCTGTTTATTCAAGTGTTGTCGCCCTGTAAATGCAATTAAAGGAATGTTTCCTCATGCTACAATCAACAGTTTGTTAGTTTTAATTGGCAAACATCCATGACAATATTAGGAAATTTAGTAAACGTCAGCATGTCTACGGATTTAATTCAGCCGCCGGTCAGAGTGTGTCATTATATAATTACTAAACTAAAGTGAATTAGCTTGTTTTTCAAACCGTGTATGCAGTACCAAAAGCAGCTTCCGTTTAAAGTGCTGAAATATGGCTGTTACTAATTAGAATTGATTTATTTACACAATTGATAGGGTGACCTTAACTGCAGACATTCTCCAAGGTACAGCTGTGATTCCTCCACTCTTTTTCTTGCCTAATAGATGGATAGAGGGTCAGGCATGTATCACATAACCCAATGTCATGCTGTATTGATTTCTGTCTTCCTCACAAAGGTGTGTACTCTTGAGAAAAGCAAACACGCATGCTGATGGAAGTTGTTTCTCATTATTTGTTAGTCACCCTTCCCCCTATCTCATTGCCACATGAATTATTCAAGCTATGGAAATGAGCCTCGGAGGAATTTCGAGGGCCTCTTTGATAGTGGTTCAATGCAGCACCACGAAGCAAGAGAAGGAACAGATCCAGAGACAAAGGCTGAATGACAGAGAAGCTCTGGGTGGGGTCAGGACCACATGTTTTTTTGCCCTTCTCGCCCATTATAAACACACGACCTTGACTTGGCTGAAGGACCTGTGCCCACTTGTGAAAGGTCCACTTTACAAAACTTGGAAAGAGGATTTGAAAAACAGAAGGGGATGTTGGTCTTGACTTAGGCCTGCTCTATGCCACTCTCCCCAGTCGACGGAAGGGATGATGCTCAGATCCACTCTCAGATCCAGTTTCATATCCACTTCTGGTCCCAGCATTAGAGTGTCATGTTCTCTTGTCTGGAGGTGGTGCTTATTATTTCCAGCTTTTTATGTGTAATTTCAGCTCATATGTCAAGCAACGAGAGAACTGCTAAGAGGAGGTCTGTAAATTACACAAGAAGTGTATATTCATTTATTCCTTTATTCATCTTCTATACCCGCTTATTCCTGAATCCGGGGCCTATCCCAGCGCACATAGGGCGAAAGGCAGGGGGTACACCCTGGACAGGT
>JAOTQW010000002.1:4620638-4634283 GCA_026260075.1 Sisor rabdophorus | reverse complement strand
CAGGACCTTCTTGTTGTGAGGCGATGGTGCTAACCACTGCGCCACCGTGCCGCCCCTCTATGAAATTATTTAAATAAAAATCACTTTATAAACATTTCAATTATTAATTAATTCATTCATCTTCCCTGGGCAGGTCGCCAATCTATTGCAGGGCAACACACACACACAACCACACGCACTTACACTCACTCCTATGGGCAATTTAGAATCACCATTCAACCTAATGCACATGTTTTCGGACTGTGGGAGAAAACTGGAGAACCCAGAGTAAACCCACGCAAGCACGGGGAGAACATTCAAACTCTGCACAGAAAGACCCCAAGCCTGGGACCTTCTAGTTGTGAGGCAACCGTGTTAACCACTATGCAATCGTACCAGTCCACTTTAATTATTTAAGTTTAAAAAAATGTAACTAGATAGAGAATTTTTTCCCTATTCACTACTTTATGTACAAGGGAAGGTAAAAGGAAAAAAGGAAATAAAAAGAAAAAGATTATGTACAAACCAATGGATGTGGAACAGGCTGGCTCTAAGGAATAATAAAGCTCTCAAAATAAGAAAAGTCTTAACTGTAGACACTGGAAAATGTGCAGTCAGAGTATAGTGTGTTTACAAGAACGCAAAGATAGTAAAATAACAACTAGCTATATGTAATGTGTAGTATTTAAACAGTCATCTATTGAAATTAGATAAATGTGCAGATGATGTCTGTATAATAAGTAGTGTATGTTAGTGTCCTGTGATAAAATAAAGCATTTTTTAATCATTATAGTAAACCCCCAAATTATTACAATGACACACAAACATCAGTTTAATATCCGACTACAGACTGAGATCTCAAATTTTAAAATTTTCCCCTAATTTTTTTAAACTGGTTACTATGCCTGACCTTCTGGACCATATGGTGCACCACACTCCACCTTCTCTCGAGCCAGAACTTCACCTGCCACATCCAGCCCGCGCACTAATATTCCAGTAATCCACATGATTATGGGAGTGGTTATTAAAACGAATATGGGTGGTAGCAAAGAAGCAGATGTCTGATGACCCACATCTGTGTGTTCATGCTGAGTGAAAGAAGTGCGATGAGCATGTGTGTGTGTCAGCTTTGGGACTGCTCTTCTGTCCATCAGCGCTGCTAGTCGGGCAGCGTGCTTATCACTGCCCTTCAGAGATCTCAGGTTCACAGATTTAAAAACAGATTTGACCTCCACAGTGGAATATCTCAAATATCTTTAACAAACCAATGTAGACCTAGCCGTCTAAAGTTTGATTCGTGTTTGATTCCTGGCTCTGGTTCAATAAAGGCAAAAAATACTCAAAAGATATCTTTTAAACAACCCAATGCAATGTTCTCACCTTCCACTGTATGGTAAGGTGTTTGAAAATGTCTAATCGCGTTGTATACCATAAAAAGTACCTACAGTAGTATGTCATTTTTTTGTTCTATTTTCTTCTGTGCTGTCAAATCAGCTGTAAGACAAAAACTATAGAATATGTTTGCCTAAGAGCAGGTTTACAGGATATGGGCATACACACAGTCAACAATAGGAGCTCAACAATAGTGTTGATTTCTCCCCTAAGCTCGATAGATTAGTAGGCCAGATTCAGGCATCGTACAACCTCCATGCTATTTAGCAGACTTCTGTCTGATTTTTCTTACATCAGTCTCACACCTTTATTTTGCATTGGTAATTTTTTATTTCTCAAGGTGAATTGAAAGTAGTCTAACTTTTTTAATGTCCAGATTTTTTTTCAGAAGTTACGATTATTGAGATAACAGCATGTATTCATCTTCTATACTCACTTCTTCCCTAATTCGGGGTCACAGGGGTCTGCTAAAGCCTATTTTAGCTCTCTGAAGGGAGAAAGGAAGAATGGGTAAAGTTATTTAATTTTTCATTTAATACTTGGCATATTTTTTTTTATAAAATTGGCACCCAATGTCAAGCAAGGTGTCATAAGACACTGGACCTATCATTACATCTGCAGCTCCTGCACCCAACTTGGCTTGTTACAACCACTGAAAGCCTTTTACTTCAGCCGCTGTTAAAGCCCCACCAGCACCATCATCATCTTCATCATCATCATTACAGCACAGCAGAGGGAGACAACCAGTGTTTCCTGAAACCATCTTCATTCGACTGCCATAAATCAAAGGAAATCTGTGGGAACTTAATTAGCTTAATTGCTATGTTTGCTCTAACATAACACTGATCACTCCACTGATCCAGCTACAGCATTTGAATAGGGGTAAAACAGATGGCACACTTCAGGTTTTTTCTGGCCTCATAGAAAAGCATCTGGGGAAGATGATCAAAGTTGTTGGGGGCCATAGTTTGTAGTAGGCTTGTGGGTTGTTGGAAAATGTAAATTTATTTTTACCCCTTTAGCCTAAAATATTTCAATATAGTAGCAGCGTGTGGCACAAGCTGATATATATCAAGGCAGCTTTTTTTTACATTGTGGACATGAAGTATGGGAAAAAAAGTTGAAGAAGATCAAATTCCTTATTGCCATGTTACAATTTAACCTAGAAAGAAAGTGTTTACTATTTCTCTTCTATTACTTGACAAATTTAAAAAATCTTAAGAGGTTTTAAAGTGTATCTAAAATGAAAACAATAACGATTTTTAAATCCCATAAGCAAATATTTTATCTATTGGACATAACATACATATATTTAAAGAAAGAAAATTGTACACGTTTACCTACTAAATAGTCTCTTAAAAGTAAAGATGTGCAGAGGCTCTCAAATCTTTAAAAGAGTGTAATATCATCAAAATATTTATTGTAAGGTATTATTGTAAGACCAATGGAGAATGGGGTGTGGAAAATCGAGCCTTTATCTGAGATGGTGGAGCTCATTTAGAGCTAGTCTGGTCAGGTAGAAATGGACCTTGTTTGTGTCCCAAAGGCTTTTCCTCACACATCTAACTTCGGGACCGTAAATTGACAGTGGACAGCTCCTAGGAAAACCCTCAGGATACAGATCGTTGATGCCATCTCTTTTGCCTACAAATTATCATTGATGATAATACCTTGCCTAAAGCCAAAACAGCACAGTATCGGGGGGTTCTCCTCCTTGACATTTTTAATATGGTAGGCTGGTCTTCCCTGCAGACATTTGGAATTTGTCTATAGTTTGGACATGTCTTTTACCTTTCATTTCAGGCTCACCTTCAGGCAATATTAGAAAATTTTTTGTTATTCCTTGTGTGTTTAATTTGGCTCCCAACTCAAGTCTATATATAAATAATCATTTTATTTTATTTTTTATTTAACCAGGAAGTCTCACTGACATTCTAAATCCTTTTTACAAGAGAGACTAGGTCAAGGAAGCAGCCATACTGTGAAACAATTTTAAAATACAAGAATACAATTTAACACATCTAAACCTTTCAACAAAAACAGTCACAAGCTTTCACTACCACTCTCTCACAAATATATCTAGTTTTGAATCTTTTTGCAAATTATTTCATATCCATGGTGTACAAAATGAAAAATTTCTGAGCAAACCCAAAGTTAACCCTATGTTAAAAAAGCAAACACAGAGAAGAACATAGCTGGTAGTTGCCAGAACAAAGACCAAGAAGAGTACAAAGATAAGCTAATGAGAAATAAAAAATATACCAGTGCTGTTTTTACATATAGATAATGATTTCCATCCCACTATGTCATATTAAATGCAATGATGAGTCCGGAATTTTGCATTTGTAATGAAACGCAGTTAAGCAAGAGTCAAGGCTTGTTAAGATAGAAGATGCCGCATGCATATTCATCAAATTAGCACTGTGTACATTAAATAAAAGCACCCAATTGTCAATCCAAATACCTAAGTACTTGTAAGAAGGTATCCTATTAATTGGTTTATTATCAGATGTAAAAAATATTAAGGTTATAAAGTACTTCTTTTTGTGAATTTAAAACTAATTTTAAAATTACCAGAGAATCTTCCAGTGACTGAAATGCATTTGAAAACTCCACCGCCTGTGTTACAGATGGTATAAATAACAGTTTAATTAGCATAATTTTTTTTTTGCTTTCTTTTCCCAAATCATTTATTCATTCATTCATTGTTTTGTGTTTTATACCAGCTTATTTTCTAACATTGCTGTAGTAGCAATAGTACGATGGCTAGTATTTAAAACCACAATTTCTAAACGTTATTTTAAAAGTTATGATCATATAAATACTGTTAACTGTAAATTTACTTAAGATTTATGAATCTTGGACAAAATTGAAAGTTTAGAGATGGGACACATTTAAATAATGGAAGTATAAAAAATTTGTTCTACTGAAACTGGTTAAAATTTTAAAATCATAATTTACTGGTCATTGGTGTAATCATAGAACATGAAACGGTTATATTTGCATTTCGACTATCAAATACAGACCAAGCATGTGTTAAATGTTTATTTAATTAATTGATCATAATGATTTTTATTATTTATTTTATTTGCATCAACCTGAAGGATTAACATCAACCTGAATGTCATAAAGGCCAAATACTTCATAAATCCCTGACAGATATTTATTTAATTTCCAAAATATTAAAGGATTATTTAAAATGATCTGTGACTGAATTTTAAGAAAGCTCTGATTTAGATTTTCTAATCGACAATGTTCACTAATTCCTTAGTGTTTTAAATGTAAACCTAGAAAGCCAGTCCTAATTTAAATCACCTATAGGGATGAACTCAAAGTCATTAACTCATGTATAATCTCTAAAATAGCCTTAAGAGCATCCCTTATTACAGACTGAGGTCTTTACCAGCCAACCACAGTAATTTTAGAGACTTTCAAAACCATGCTTATCTCGAAGCTTAACTAAACTAAACATAACATTTCTACCTAAATCTAAAGTAATGTTGAAAACCCACATATATTTAAAAAGTTAAACTTAGTGAAATTTTTTAATGAACAGATGCATTTTTTAAACTAAGGCTTGTGCTCTGTGATTGAAACATTTACTACACAGGCAGTGTCTGGCTCATAGGATAACCCAGGCGTTTTTTGTTAGCTTTCCCATTTGCGTTAATGTTGAAGGTCTCTTAGTTCACCATTGTTACTGTGAAATAGCAGTGTTTATAGGATAGGAGCCAGAGGGTAAGCTAATAACAGCTCTCTGCTGCAGCCTTATAGTGACCCTGCTACCTCACCGCTTCTACAGTGAAAGAGGGGTGAAGAGGGTATAGTCAGGGTAAAGCTTCCTCCTCAAAAGCTGTGATGTGCTTTCTTCTGCAAAAATCTACAACCCTAGCATTAATGTGTATTAAGAAATAGTTAAGTAGACTGGTGCTGGTCAAGGTAGTTTACAAAATTCATTTATGCATTCTGTCCCCGACACCAACTGCATTTTTTAAGCACAACTTTATGCAATGTTACTGTAATGAGAGAGTAGTAAAACCTTCAAAAAGAATGTAAGTAGCTACATCTGGATACCCAAGTTAATACTGAATATAAAATGTTTTTCTTTATGTAGTAGGATTCTGATCAATAAAATATTTGTTAAATTATTTCTTAATGATATTTTTATACTGCAGCACACTTTCTTTGGTCCCCCACTCAATAAACGTATAGTCTTCAGAATGTGTGTGTGTGTGTGTCAGTATATGTGATAAAAGAGGAAGAGAAAGAGGGAAGCATTCTGTCATTATCTTTCTGTATATTATAATTCCCATGTTTGATTGCCTACAATATCCCATGACAAACTACTGCTCTCTCACAATTTTTTTACACTTTATGACCTCATGACACAAGCAACTTGTTCTAATTTTGTGTAACCATTTTTCCGACTGATTTCCAAACAATTTTTCCATCAGATCTTATTAACCATAGGAAGAAAACAACATTTTGCTCATTCAGCCTCATGCCCAGACTTTACTGCTCCCCAACCTCAGGCACTTATCTAATTAGCCCTGGGAAAAGCTTAATTATTGATGCCACCTAAATCATTCAGAGCACCTGGCCAATGTATGCCACGTTTCTACAAACACAGGAGCCAACGGAAGCAGCTCGATAGCGTCTCCACCTATTTTCCTTCCTTTTGTTAGGAGTCTTTTGTTCTATGAAAGATGTTTGGTCAGATCTTCTGTTACATACCACTCTTTAGTGACAATAGTTTAAGTAGATCCTGTCCTGAGTTCCTTCAGTGATGGTATTTGTTAAATGTCAGTGTTTGAATTTGTTGAATGACATTTATTTATTCATCTTCTATACCCGTTTATTTCCTAGTTCGGGGTCACAGTGGTCTGCTGCAGCTTATCCTAGCACACATAGGGTGAGAGCCAGGGGAACACCCTGGACAGGTTGCCAGTCCATCACAGGGCCACACATAGATGAACAACCACACACACACACACACACACACACACACAGACACACACATGCACACAGTCCTACATGCAATTTTGAGTCATCAATCAACCTAATGTACATGTTTTTTGGACTGTAGGAGGAAACTGCAGTATCTGGGGAAAAACATTCAAACTCTACGCATAGAGACCTGGGAATTAAACCAAAGACCTTCTTGGTGGGAGGCCACCGTGCTTACCACTACACCACCGTGCTGCCCCTTTGAATGACATATAGTATGAAAATGATTAACATGCTAAATAAAGTTGTTTTTAAATAAAAGCTTGAAAAGGTCATACATACAGCCAAGTTTGCGATTAACTGCCTTAAAAACTATTTCTTTAAGACACAAATCCTCTCTTTTGTCATTAAAAATGGCAAGTGACCACCCGCTCTGTTCAGTTACTTAATAATTATTTATATTTATATGTGTTGTGCACTAGTCTAAAAGTAATGAATAAAATCTTTTCCAGGCAGAACCTTTCCGCGAAAGTCTGCCTTAAATACATTTTACCTTAAATACAACATACCTTAAATACAATTTCTTTATGTCAGAGACCAAGTTAATTTCTTAACTGAAATCTAATTGGACAAAATATTTAACATCCACATGCACATACTGGAAACAGTGCAGCCAAGAGAAACTTACAAAATTACCATTGACATTGTCATGCCTAGCAGGTCATGGTATGCTGTAATAGAGGAATATCTAATACTGCACATTAACAAAGAAAGAGAAAAAAGCATTGTCTGAGGGTATAATGTTTAGATATGTATTATGGGCTGCATTACACATGTTGTTTGCTGTAAGCCTTCTGTGCTCAAACAATGTCCTGAGTGCCACTGATGACTAAATTGTATTACTCCGCAAAGTTGATGGCTAAAGCAGGACTATGACATTTCTGTAAAGACCACAGATGCTTTTTTGCTCACTCTCTCTTTCTAATCACCTCTGTCTGTGCCCGACTGAAATGATTTATGCTTCCACAATTACTGGATAATCCCCACTGTCATTACTGTTAGCATCTGGTCTGTCACAGTACTAAGGGCTTTTGGCTGCATGCGTAAAGATTTAAACATACACTGCCTGTTTAAATGTGATAAAAAATTCTATCCTGCTATTGCAGTGGGCAATGTTAATATTCCACTTCAGAGGCATTATGTAGAGCCTGTGAAAGACAAAAGAACCCACTCACAAATTAGCAAACATTATCATTAAAGACAGTGTAACGTGCAATCTATTTTATTGAATTTGTTAACATTCATTCATTCATTTTCTATACCTGCTTATTCCCTAGCTCAGGGTCATGGGGGTCTGCTGGAGCCTATCCCAGCTTACATAGGGCGACACGCAGGGGTACACCCTGGACAGGTTGCCAGTCCATTGCAGGGCCACACATAGATTAACACACTCACTCCAATGGGCAATTTACAGTCACCAATTAACCTAATGTATATGTTTTTGGACTGTAGGAAGAAACCAGAGTACCCAGAGAAAACTAACACAAGCGTTCGGAAAACAAGCTCTACAAAGAATCAAACCTGGGACCTTATCGCTGTGAGTGCTTACCATTATGCCACAGTGCCATGCAATTTGTTAACATACTTAAAGCAAATAAACTATTTACTCTAAACCCACTTCTCTATGTAGTTTAATGCAATAAAAAAATAATACACTTCTGCAGACCATAGCTAAGTATTTCAATTCCACATGAAGGTCTTGGTCTGACCTTCCTTTTTATCTCAGTCTCCCTAAAGTCTATGCTATTCATTTAAAAAAAATAATGAATGCTCTCTTTTAGAGCACGTTGGCTTTATCCCATGTAGAACACTGGCCTTGATATTCTTGTATCTTTAAATCATTCATTTCCTTTAAACACAGCATACAGAGTATTTTGCTCTCTTTTTTTGCACTTTCCACTTTAAGATCAAATTGTTTCACCAGTCAAAAGAAGTGTAATTACCTGTAGGGCTTGCTTAGTTTTTTCACCCAGTGCGGATGTATAAACTTGTGTACCATGCTCTGTCATGACCGAAATCTGTGGAGGTTTGTATAAAACCGATCCAAGAGCCAGTGATTGAGATGAATTACCTGTTTTTGTCGACCATTTTACAGGGACACATTGTGACCCTCCGTTCCGGCCCCACCTGAGGCAGTTGCTGGCAACGGGTTGCAGTGATGATTAAAGACAGAGGGGAATCATGGCATAAATGTTTATTAATGGAATCCAAATGAAAGTAATAGCCACAATTTTTCAGCAGAAGTGCAAAAGCAAATGAAAATATGTCGAGGGATAGAGGAAGACTTCTTGATTGTTTCCGTTACAAGCTGACGTGTGTAGAGTAAAATAATGCCTGAACTTTGATGAACTTATTTTTCAGTGCAGCAAGAGTGCTGGCTGGTACTACTTTGATCAGCAGTGTTAATTGCCTAAGAATTTTGCTACGTATCACTCACTGTAATCATAGACCTTTATGAGTTGAATATTTAGCTTGAAAGCTTAAACTTTAACAAGAGTTTTAAAGCCCGTCTGAAATTATTGTTTTAAAAATAGCTTTAAAATTCTAAGAAATCTTTTTCTAGTCTAGTTGCGATAAGAGAGTGATTTCCAAAAAAAACTACAAAGAATTTCTCTCTCTCTCTCATATATATATATGATTTATTCATTAATTGCTGATCCATGAGTAAATGTTTAATCGATCTTGGTTAGGTATTAGCTTTGAAAAGACACCTTTCTGCTCATGGGAAAAATGGTCAGTGTTGCAGCCTTGACAGCAGTTCCTATAAACTTGCTTTATCCGTATTATAAATTTAGGGGATGCAAGACAAGGCATGTTTATTATTTACATAGCCTTTTTTGTACATATTGGTAATTAAAAGTGCTCCATATAAAAGAAATAAAAATTAGCTTTAAAAAATCACAATAGAAAAAACTAAAATTAAACTAAAATTAATTTTGCTATAATTGACAAGAGTTAAGAATATAAAATAAATATAGCCAGTTTAGACATGGCACAGTGCTAATTTAGTAAATGCAGAACGAAACAATTAACTGTACTTTTTGTACTGTATTTCGTACATACAGTATATTTACTGCAGACCCCAGAGCCAAGTATTCTTTGTTTGACTGCAGCAAAAGTGTTTTTTTTAATTATTTAACCTATTTAGTATGACTGGTCCATGCTGTACAAGGCTACAATGTAGACTAGCAGCTAAACACATTTTTGATGTTGAGAAAGAGAGTGTAGTCATCCACAGAAATGCCACAGTCACCCAGTTTCGCTTTTAAAGCGGTGCAGGCAGAAAGCTCATGTATTGTTCATCGAGAAATAACATGGATTTTATCTTGCAGGTGTTGTCACCTCAGGGGATAGGCCACCATGACAAAGAGATCTGACAAGACTACATGTATCACCTATTGTCAGTTGTCTTGTCTGAAAACTTTCACTTTGTGACTAAAGCTACTAAAAGCGACTGCTTTGTTCTTTGGTGGATGAAAAAAGCTCCAGAACATGAAAAATACCTAGACAAAATTCAATTTACTTATATTATTAATAAATTCTGAAGCATTCTATTTTATTATTTTTAAAAAAGCCTTCTGTCTGCTGTTACCTATCAATCTGAATCTTCCTCATTTAGCACTTACGAAGATGTGTGGGTGTCCCAGCTGTTCTTTGTGTTACTAACGTCACTGTTTACCATTGCAAGCGCATTAAAACTAATCAGAATTTTTTTTATTTTTTTTGCAAACAGCCATGTCCCATGACACCATGTCTCCCGCGGCAATCTCAGCCTAAAACTGCACCTGTGTCACCTGAAACTTCTGACCCTGTACTCGGCTCCCTTGGTCTCTCTCCTCCCTTTTCTCTCACTCTTTTCGTTTTGCTTTCACTATTGTTTAACAGTTTGTCATTGCTGCAACCTGAGCCACAGACAACAAAACACTTTTTGTAGGTCTTGAAGGGAGGGAGTAGAAATGAAGCCAGTGGGGGTTTGGTTAGGGGTGAATAGAGAAAAATTGTTAGAGAGAGAAGCAGACCAAGCTTGGGAATGTTTTTTAGCCCGAAGAGATTGGTGTACAGTCATGCCCTGACTTTACCCACTCTTCAAAAATGGGTTGTGTGCCACTGTTTGTTTTACACAAATATTTCATGCTAAAATTACGCATATATGTATATTATGGTTTAAAACATAAGTGTATTTCATTACCCTAAAAGAAAACCTTCTATTTCCTCAAAAACAGATTTGAACTCTTTGAAAAGAAAGTGTATGTAAAAGAAATATGAAATCCTAAGGGTTTTGATTTTTATTTTATTTTAAAGTTTTTGTTTTGTTGTGACACTTTTATATAGTAGTCGAGTATAGTGTGGATGATGTCATGCCGTTTGTAGGAGGTGCAATTTATTTATCCTTTTCATTATGTTTGGTCAGTATTGAACTTGCATTTTTTGGGGGTGTTCATTCATTCATTCATTCATTCATGCATTCATTCATTTATTCATCTTCTATACCTGCTTATTCCTGAACTTGGGGTCAGGGGGTCTGATGGAGACAATCCCAGCGCACATGGGGCAAAAGGCAGGGGTACAACCTGGACAGGTCGATAGTCCATCACACTACACACACATGCAAACACTGCACAGAAAGAGCCGAGAATCAAACCCACAACCTTCTTGCTGTGAGGCAAATGTGCCAACCACTACACCACCAAGCTGCCCTATTTTGGGGTGTTTTACACTTAACGAGTTAATCATGCTTTCAAATAATACTATTAAGGGTATAATATTTTTTTGTATTAAATATAATAGGTTTCATGATAAGTTATTCTTTGTCTATTGTAGGTTTGCACAGAATTTCAGCAAATCAACAACAGTCCCGCTGGTGGTGTCTACTTCCTTTGCCAAACTAGAAATACTTTTTAAAACTTATGTAGACATCTGCAAAGTGAGGAAGAAGTGCTTGGACAACAAATTAAAGCCCATAACACAGTTATGAACAACAGCTCTCATCAAAACATTGTGCCTGAATTTCTGCATCATCTATGAGTTATAAAAGGTGTCAGATTTCTTTATTGTCTCAAGTCCACTTACAGTGGAAAGGGTTTTAAATAAAACTACTTTTGTACATTAAAAAATGACAAATGTGTCTGAAAGGCGATAGTGTAGTTGTTAGCACGGTCGCCTCAAAACAAGACGATCCTGGGTTCGAATTCCCGGGTATTTTTGGGCAGAGTTTACATGTTCTCCCCACGCTTGAGTGAGATTCCTCCGGGTACTCTGGTTTCCTCCCACAGTCCAAAAACATGCTTGGTGATTGATTGGTGACTCTAAATTGCTCATAGGACTGAAAGTGAGTGTCTGGTTTTGTGTATGGGTATGTGTGTGTGTGTGTGTGTGTGTGTGTAGGGGGGGGGGCCCTGTCCAGGGTGTACCCCCCTGCCTCTCGCCCTATGGGCACTGGGATAGGCTTTAGCTGACCCGTGTGACCCTGGGTTCGGGAATAAGTGTGTATAGAAGATGAATGAATGAAAGTGTCTGTAATTAAAAAATGCAATGGCTATTACATTTACCTAAATTTTGGGATATTATTGAACAGTAAAACTTTAGAAAGTCAATTACTAATATGACTTACTAGACACTGACTGACATGTGTATCCACATCACTTGCCTCTTTACTAACAATACAACTACCCTATTTCCCCTTTAAGTATACCTCAAACCCAGTCATAAGTTCAACACCTAAAATATAGTCTAAATTTAGACAAACACACAAGCTTAATGATCTCTTTATGTTAAGCCCTATATTTCCATCTGGCAAAATGGAGTACACATACGTTCAATGGCGGACTATTGGGTTAACTAAATGCATGGATTTTTCAACAGAAACAAGACTTTACAGAATGTCTAACCTATTTCAATTCAAGTCTAAACTGTTTTGTTATTTTCAAGTCTTGCATTCTATGCCATCTCAAAGTTCCAATTTTCCCAAAATTTCCCCTGCCTCACTAATAGATACAATTCTACAGATTCCTTAAATTCCCAGGAGTCAAAACTCTGCATTGTATAATGTGATTATATCTGCACGCAACACTTCAATGAAATGAAAGAGAAATTAACTAGAAATATAAACCCAGAAAGAATAAACGAATCAACATCCTGTGCACGGCTTAATCTCATACAATTTAAGAATCTTTGCACGTATTACACCAAATCTGAACTGTTATTTAAAACTGATATTTAAAACACTTAAATAAAGCCTTTGATATGAATGTAACGTCATGCGCTATTTTTAGAGTACCAGATCATAGAGTTCCTTCGACTAACTAAAAAATGTGCTTGCTTTTGCTTCACTTTTACTAAAAAGGAGAATATTGTTGGAATGGAAAATAACCTACCAAAAGCTTTAATGCGGATCTGTAATTTGATGTTTAAGCTATAAAAAAATATTTATAAAATGTGAAAACCTTAGATTATATAAGCAACTAATAGAATAAAGGTTTTAGAAAGGCCAAATAAGCAGTTGGTGAGATTAATTGCTTCTTTTCTTTTTTTGCTGTTTTCTTATTTATTTATTTATTTATTCATTGTTTTGTAAATACTTGCTTGTTTAGTTTGACTTTAAATCTCCTAGCTAACAAAATACAGAAATGTATCCAGTAATTGTCTAATAATTATGCTGTCAATTTGGTTAACCGGTTATTTACATTATTATTTGATTGTTTTTTTATCTGTTGTTATCTGTTGTATATTTTTTTGGTTATTTTAGGTTTGTGAAATGAAGGGGGAAGGACAGTGTCATTCTGTAAGTAAACTTTTAGTTTAAACATTAAAAAACGGAAAAAAGAAAAATCAATAAATAAACAAAAAGTCTCTACTTGTGATCGTAAACTGATAAGTACATTTGTTTTTTATAACAATTATAAAAATGTTTTATGAAAATGAATATAGTATAATATAAACATGTATTTAAGGTTGACTGGTGATGATAAATTGCCCATAGGAGTGAGTGTAAGTGGTTGTTTTGCTTTATATACTGGTAACCTGTCCACCTGGCTCCCACCCAATGACAGCTGGAATAGACTCCAGCAGTTCCCTGTGACTTTAATTAGGAATAAGTGGGTACAGACAATACATAGATTGAATTATATATTTTGTACATGTATTTTCCCCCCAAAATATAATATATTGTTTAAAATAATTCTTACTATATTTATTCAATCATACAATAGAAGTAGGGGCGGCGTGGTGGCGCAGTGGTTAGCACCGTCGCCTCACAACAAGAAGGTCC
>JAOTQW010000002.1:4584979-4598245 GCA_026260075.1 Sisor rabdophorus | reverse complement strand
CCCCGTGACCCCGGGTTCGGGAATAAGCGGGTATAAAAGATGAATGAATGAATGAATAAATGAACAAATCAAACAAACTGCCATTTTGGGACTTCTTTCCTAAAAATGAGCCAAGCATGAATCGACTACATTTTACATAAAAAACAAAAACAAATATTCTTATTTATTCTTTTAATTTTAAATACCCTGCTATTTTATTTATTTCTGCACGTGTTTTATTAATTAAATAAATAAAATGCAAATCATTAATAATTTTGGATCCAAATGAACATTACATTTACTAGGGAAAATGCCCTTTGAGCTGGCACACTTTTGCTGCTTTTGATGAAAAACAATGAATAATTCTCTTTATGCTACACATGTGGGAGTGATGGCAAGATGGCAAGAGTACTATGTGTTCTGCAGATCAAACAGCACACCAGCTTTTTGTGGATAATCACACAGACTAACAAGTCAGTGGGCATAGAATCTCTGTAATATTTATTTGTATTGTTATAGATACTCTTTAAGTTTAAATTCTGGTTCAAGAAGCTTTATTGTAATTTCAACCATACATAGCAAATGCATTACACAGTGAAATTAAACAGGATCATGATGCTACAGGAAAACAACACAGAATTACAACTACAAGACAACACAGAGCTAGTTAATTGACAAACAACAAAGTGTGTGTAAGCTGGCACCAAACCCTGCAAGAGTAACAGTGCAATTAACCTTATACACATTACCAACATTAAATTACTACAAACAGTAGTAGCAGCAAGGGCTATTGTGCAAACCAGCATTAAAGTGTCCACAGAAAAGTGTAAACAGAATTGCATGTGTGTAAAGTAGTGAGTGTTTGTGTATGTGTGTGTGTGTATACGTGTGTGTGTGTGTGTGTGTGTACGTGTATGTTTGTCAGTTGAGTTAATTTAGTTCTGAGTGTTACGGAGCCTGATGGTTTGAGGGAAAAAACTGTTACACATTTTTTGCTGTGAAGGCCCATAACCCTTTTTCCTTTGTGTGTATGTGTACTTCTGCTGTGTCTGTTGCCCTCTATCTTTTACCAGTGTTAAGGGTGTTTAGTAATGTGCCTGCTTATATTTAACCTTTTAAATATTTAACTATTTAATTAAACTACACAAGATTATGTGTATATAAAGTTTGACTATGCATTTCCAGGAAAACACAACTGCAAAGATAAATTATAGAATTTTCTGAAAGTTGGATTTTTCAATTTCAAGTTAAGCACCAGAACATCTTATCAGCTCATGATCTGTTCTAAAGTCTGTTTTTCCTACTTGTTATAATTACACACACATTACATCTCTCTGTCACTTGCCCAACTGATGATCGATGCCTAAAAACGTTCTCAGCTGTACTTTGTAGCAGATTCTTAGCAATATTCTGCAATTAAATAAAGGAGAATTTAACTTCTTTTAAAGAATGAAAATGGAGAACCTGGAAAAACACAAGATGAGGAGAGGCATGTGGGCGGCTAACCCCATGAGGATGCAACTAAACCCCAAGTCTCTGTGTTCGCTGCAACACACAGCGTCATGAAGGTTTATTATTACCAAACGTGCCAGGAGGCACAGCCACTCAATAAGAGAGTGATGCAGTGCATATGTTTACCATGATTGGGTTTGGAAGAAGAATTCAATAAAAGAGATGAAGAAAGCTGGGTGAGAATCATGGGGACGGACTGCTTGGCAGTGCCTTCGTGTTAGTGAGTGTGGTGCTGGGAGGAGAAGTGATTACTGTCAGAAATTTCACAGGAAATGTTGCATCTTGCTGACATTTTTGTAATAATTTCAGCAGCTGGGAAAAATAAACAAAAATCGATTGTGCAATAATTGGCTTACAAAGCCGCTTTTGGATGCAAAAAGAGACAAAACAAAATTGCAATAATACATTATCTCCCAGCCCCCATTATATAGAGCATTGTCACCTTAAAACAAAAGTAGATTCAGCATTAAAAAAGCTTAGCTTTTGTGTGTTTTTGTAAGAGATTATCAAGTTGGATAGCCTTTTGGTTGGATAGCTTAATAAATTAATTTTGTTACATTTACTTGGGTAAATGTTTTCAGTAACCCTGAGTTTTGGGGTATCTATTTTTACTGTTATTGAAGTGATTTTTTAAAATGAAAAAAATCACTTTACTCTGTTTCACTGTAACTGTCAAATTATAATAAATATAAGATAAAAAATATTTTTAATAAATTGTTTATAAGCCTTGTGATCTCCTGCTTAAGTTTAGCTGAAAGATGAAGCAGAAGTGTGTGTGTGTGTGTGTGCCTGGGTGTGTGTGTGTGTACATAAATCAGATAAATAAAAAATTTACGTCTGCATGTAATAATAATACTTATATACTATTAACAGAAAGGGAATAAATAATAATAATATTTAAAAAGCAATAAATGGTTACATTATGGCACATTTTGACTGAATATTTATAAAAAAAATAAATAAATTTAATTATGCTAGACAGGGACACCCATCCAACAATCTAAATTTTCAGATTTTTTTTTCTATCACTTTTGCTATCAGGTGGCTCACTATTAATACAATAATTTAAAGTGTTTATACTATTCATATATTTTTGGGATATGTAATATGTGCTAAATAATATTGGTCTACAAGGTTTAAAAAATTATTACTTACAGAACACACACACTGATGTGCAAATGTGTGCACACAGCCTAAAAACAATTTAGATTATTTGTACATATTTGGCCTAAAAGTGTAATTTAGGTGTTAAACAGCTTTAATCAATAGATAATGATTCTTATGCTTCAGGTAACCAAATCTTTTTTAATCAGTACATGTACAGATTCTATGTAGACTTTAAAACTTTACATAAAGCTATTTTAATGGCTTTATTTGATACCACATTTACAGTAGTATATAACATTTCATAATGAACAATTATTTTATACTTTTTTAATATTTTAAAATCAAAATAAAAAATATAGGCTAACCTCTTTTATCTTTATTTTTATTAGTTTAAAATAGAATAAAAGCAGTTTAAATCTTTGTTTTGAACGATCTGATGGTAAAAAGGAATTTTATGTTAAAATTGCATTTGGCTATATAGTGTAAATTGACCAAATAGAGTCGTTTATACCAGATATTGATGGGGTCTCCCTTTTAAAACTGTTTTTTAAAGGTTTTGTATCAACATATTCCTGTAAACCTGCTTTGTGATCATTTCCATCATATACAGAAAAATAAAAGACCATGAAAATATAAACAAGCGGTAGGCAAGCAGTTTAGGGGTTAGAGTGTCAAATTGCTGGGTAGAAAATTGTAAGTTCAGTTCTTAGCCCCACCAAGCTGCCACTGTTGGGTCATTCCACAAAGCTATGCAAAATGTTGTTAATGTAAATAAAATAAAATAAAAGAACATGTTTGTAGGCTTTAACTATCACAAAATATATTGTAAGCTGTGCCAGGATTTGATTTAGTTTTCTGTAAAGGACAACAAAATACATCAAATACATCAATCCATCATTAACTTATTGTCTTTATATTTAAAATATACATGTATTTTATTATGTTTTTTATTAGGTATACAAAGTGTCTACCATACAGTAGGTTCATAGGGCAGGAACGGGAAAACTCCCCAAAAAATGGGGATACTAACTTATTTTTTTAGTAACAAATTATCAATATGTGTGTTTTCAATAAATGTGTGTTTCTATTCAATATTATAATTACAAGTTATTACACAGCAAGAAAGTCCCATGTTCGATTCCCAAGCAAAGGGTCTTTCTGTGTGGAATTTGCATTCTCCCGCGCTTGCTTGGGTTGCCACAACATTTAAACAGTGTAGATTAGTGTACAATAATATAAATAAAATTTAGGGCATTTAGGTTATTTGACATATGTAGGAGAGCTTCTGCTAAATGCTGCAAATGTAAATTTAGATGTAAATATGACTATATGAAAGTTATTTGACTTTAGTTACTGAGTAATTATGTAACTCAGTTACTAACTCCATAACTTTTTGTAAGAATTAACTATTCTCTATAATTATTTACTTATTTAAACTAACATGCCCAACAATGGATAAACATCAGTGAGAGGCTATGGCTGATTTGTGGAATATATTTTGCCTACCGTAGTGTAGCTCTGTGTGAGCCCAGCGATTATTGATGACTGAAAAGTGGCAATGCCATGCTCAGGCATATATATTATCTGTCAGAATTATTTTTCTTCAATAACTAGGAGAAAGAAACAACAATTTCACATATGTTTAATAGACCTGCTGGTTTTTCTATGTTCTGTATGGGTCTGTCCGGAGTGGAACCCCAGGATGCTGTAGTGCACAGACCCACTCCTATATTAGTGCAGTATTTTCATGTTTATGATTGAAAAATCCTACAGTAAGCTTGTACACATTCTTTTTCAAAAAGGTGTCTTTTTGTTAAGAGGAAGAAGACAGGGTTATTACCCTGATGGCAGAGAAATTTAAGTAAAACTTGAAGGAAGTGAAAAGAATTGAAGAAGCAGAAAGTTGTGCAGCACCCTCCGGAAGCATGCTGCGTCAGATATAGCTTGTGAGAACCGTCTTCCGGGAGACATTCTCGCTCCCTGTGAGGACTTTGAAGAAGCTGCTCCAACTCACTTTTATCTTCTGTGGCTCATGTCTCTGCTGCCCAGGTGTTTTCCCCCTGAGGTCTCTTTTACTTTGCCTTGATCCGTCACACCACTTAAGTCTCACTTACTTTGTAATGTTGCAACCCAAACTGGTAAAAATGCTGAAATCACAATAAGACTTGTGTGTGAAGGTAGAAAGGAGGAGATGTGTGTATGTGTGTATGTGTGTGTGTGTGTGTGTGTGAGAGTTTGTGTATGTGTTTTAAAACCCACACAGAGTGAAGCTCTTTTGCTGATGGAAAGTTGCATATAAAAAGAATATGTGTTGTTGTTTAAGTCATGCTGTGCTGTTCCTCTCTCTGTGAAAGGGAAAGAGATGTAAAATAAACCAGCCTTGCAAGGGGCATATATTTCTAGCCACCAGTACATCCTGTGTTAAGAATCACTACAACAAACACCTGACATAATATGAGAAAACTATATTTTATAAATATCTTCAACTGTAAATGACTGTCAGCAAGTTTTAGGTGCTGACATTTGCAACATTCTTTTACAATTTAAGCCTGATTAATTTTGGCATTGTTATTTTGAAATATGCCCGTGCCATACAGAATAAAAAAAATCCTTGATGAATTACCTGGTTGATAAATATATTCAGGTAGTCAGCTTAGTTCATTCTTCAGGCAAATATCACTATTTTATCCACCTCCCTTCATCCACTATATACAACAGGGTACAACTGGACTCCAGAGTCTAATCTTTATTGCTCATTAATTCTAAACCTATTAATAAAAATGCAGAATTTATACATTAATGGAAGTGTGCAATATAAAAAATGTGAATAAATACTAATAAATACAAATATGAATAAAATTAGATCAAATTAAGCACACATCAGTGTTTAACAGCTCTGTGGGTAGAAATGTCTAATTAAAGCAGTAAAGCCTTGACTGAAGTGAGAAAAAAGCTGCAACATCGATGTGGCTATGCTCCAACTACAACCAGGGCTAAAAGCGGACAGTTAAATATTCATTCATTCATCTTCTATACCTGCTTATTCCTGAACTCGGGGTCACAGGGGTCTGCTGGAGCCTATCCCAGCACACATTGGACAAAAGGCAGGGGTACACCCTGAGAAGGCATTTCTCATAAAAAATACATTTAACTGTAAACATAGTATTTTAAAATAAAGGCCTGTGGTGTAACACTGAAAAATACAGTAGCACATGAAATTAGAGGAATACAGAAAATGCAATGCCCTGTAGCATTTTTTTTTGTAGCTAATATTACTTTCTAGACATTTTCACCAAATTGACAAATGTACCCATGGATTCAACTGCTGCATTCCATCTGGGCAATCAATAATGACGTCACACCAGCTGGACCTGAAATTTTCTTTAGCCGCTGAAGAACGTCCAAATTGAGATGTGATTTTAGACCCCTGCAGGGAGGAAAGAAGGAAAAGGGGAAAAATAGGAGGAAAATGACAAGCGTTTGTGTAAAGAATAGAGGAGGCGGGTGGAAGTGTGTGAGTGTGAGCGTGTAGGCGTGTGTGTGTCTGTCAGCTGTGCTTGGCTCTGTCCTCCTCCCGAGCGGCTCTCTGGCCCGGGCCGCCCGTTTCCAAACAAACTCGCCGGAACATGTTGCGGGCTCGGCCGTCCCCGCAGGGCCCCCTGCTGCGCTCCAAAGCTGCCGGCCACAATGCAAGCAGGTGGCCGAGCCTGCCTCACTCTGAAAGCATGGCCACACTAAGTGGGCGGCAGGCAGCAGCGCTGAAAAAAAAAGGGAAAAAAAATCTCAAAAAATCCCCAATGACCTCCATCCTCGGTTGAGCTCGCCAAAATAAAAAAAGTTTTGGACTGAGTGTGATTTTTTTCATACTTGTTTTTTGTGCAATGAGCGTATTGTATGACACAAGCACGAGCTGTCATTTGCTCAGCTTGTTGTGGGAACGTGAAAGCGGAGTAGTTGTGAGTGACAACAGAATGAAGGCTGCAGGTTAAGCCAGTGCCTGGCCTCAGAGGGTAATATGTGAAAAAAACGAAGAAGAGTGCTTACTTTAAGCTAACTGACTTTTCCTCGCTCATGGTGTTGGCAGGTGCTGCTCTAAAGATTCAGAGCGGGTGATTTCCACTGTCTGACTCAACACTCGCTCACGCTGCCTGACTCTCCTCTATTTGGTGAGACAGTTGAGATTTCTTTCCACTGTAGAGGCAGATACTGTTGCCATGATTTGACTGATAAATCACGATAATGGAAAAAAATAGAGAACAAGGGCTTTTAAATGTTTATCATATACTACATTTTTTTAAAAACTTTCTTAAAGTATTGCTACATGTTCAAGGATCAAGCTGATTTGAAATTTTTAGTTTCAGTTTTGCAAATGTATTTACTTTGTCCATTGTCTCTACAAACAGGGAATTACATAAAATATATAAAAAGAAAAGAACAAACCAGATGGATACCCTGATTTTTATCCCTCCATGCTTGCCCGTCCGTAAGCCTGTCCAAAAATAACAAATAACAAAGAGGGATAAATGAGCGTAGTTTGAGCACCGGCCGCTACTTTGGCAGTGCAAACAGAGGGGTTTGAGAAGCATGCGGTTACGCACATCTGTCTGCGCAGCACGGTGTTCCAGAGAGACGCCCACCCAAGCCGGGCCCAAGCTCACCTCTCCCCCTACACCTGGTCATTAGCATGAGCCAGTCCATGCAGAGTTTGCAGCCATGGTCTCTCTTTCAACTCACTTTTTCTGAGAAGAGGATTTAAGTAAATGAACAGTAAAACGTTAATCTACAATCTGATTCAGGCTCTGATGGTTAAACCACCACGAAAGACACAGCCAGCATTACTGGGCAGAGATAAAAAAAGGAATTAATAAATTTTGTCTAAAACTTGCAGCCCAACAACCCAATTACCCCTCCCCCAGCGCCTCCATTGTGCATGCAGCCTCCTGCTTTAAATGCACACGTGCATACTGTCACTCAACTGCTTTCTTTTTCAATTAAATAAAATAGTTTATTACAACATTCATTAATAGTTTAATTTATTCACTGTGCCAATTTATTTGATAGAAAATAATACAGATTTAAATGTGGAATGAACTGGTCAACTAATACAAAGCTAATCTTAACTATTACATAACAAGTACATGTTTGCTAGTTGATATATTATTCAACATGTGGAGCTGCAATATATTATTAATATTATTTAGATACTTAACAAATCTAAATCTAAAAATAAATCTTTGACTAATACAATTTATTTGAATGTTAATAAATGCTGTCAAATAGCTGTTTTTAAAAGAGCAGGGTCCTGGCGGCGTGGTGGCACATTAGTTAGCACGGTCGCCTCACAGCAAGAAGTTCCTGGGTTCAATTCTCAGGCACGGGTTTTTTTCTCTGCATGTTCTCTCTTCACTTGTGTGGGTTAACTCTAGGTACTCTGGTTTCCTCATATAGTTCAAAAACATGTACATAAGAGGCAGCGGGTACACCCTGCACAGGTCGCCAGTCTATTGCAGGGCCACATACAGACAACCACACACTCACATTCACTTTTATTGGCAATTTAAAGTCACCAATCAACCTAATGTACATGTTTTTGGACTGTGGAAGAAAACCGGAGTACCTAGAGGAAACCAACGCAAGTGCAGGGAGAATATGGAAACTCCGCACAGAAAGACTTTGTTCGGATTTGAACGTTGGACCTTTTTGTTGTGAGGTGACCACTTTGCCACCGTGCTGCCTATGTATTTTTATTTATTTATTTTAAATAACTATAAATAACCAAATAACCAAAATATGTTGGTTGAATGTATGTGGAGGATAGATGAATGAATGGATAAATGAATGGTTCTTGCAGTATGTTAGCTGTTTGAGAGTGGATGCGCAGTAAGTATTTAATGCAGTGACTTTGAACATTGTGAATACCTGCTAATGTGCTAATTCATTTTTAGTGATGATGACCAGTCAAGGAGTCTGATGATCCATATATTAAATTGCATATACAACTGGCTAATACTAGCCCAATTGATACAGCATTGAGATTATGCTGATTATACAGCAAGTAGACATGGCCGAGGAGTCCAGAGTCACACTCACACTTACTCATATAGGCAATTTAGAAGTCACCGATCAATTTAATATATGGGTTTTCAAACTGTAGAAGGAAACCAGACTACCCAAAGTAAACCCACATATATACATATTACATATGTAACCGGCAGACATTTCTTTTTTTTAAATTTTCCCAAACAGCATTATCATGAATGCATTATTTATTGTCAAGTTTATTATTTTACTAGTTTTAGATGCAAGTCCTTACCAGTACTTTTTGATGGACATATGTATAAAATGAAGGCAAGGCCTGATCCCTTCCTCGGAAATGAACATAATGGCACTGATGTGCTAAAGAAACATTCAGGTCTCACGAAAAAAAATTAGGCAATGTGTTAATGATTTCAGTCTGTCACGCCAATTACACTGCACCCCCACTAATAGCCATGGCCCCCTGGTCAGCAGTCCTTCTGCCTCACTTGGATTGTAGCAACAATCCCTACTGACATCTTACTTCTTTAATTGCTTTTGCTTCGTGCTTGGGTGATGACAGGGACAACTCAGCAGCAACGTCTCAATTTCCTTTTCCTCCAGAAATTTTCAATTAAAATATAACAATAATTTGTTGCTATATTTATATAACTATGTTATTACATTTTATCTGTAATTTAACATTTTGCTTCTCTGTGCTTGTGCCCATGTGAACTTTCATATGAAGGTGTCATTTGGTTTCTCCTTTTGGCAGTCTTTATTCTTGTTGTTTGCACAACACAAGTGAGGAGACATGAAGAACACAGATTACATACTTTTTACCCTGGAACACTCCTAAAGAAGAAGTTACTAATTTACAAACTAGCTTTATAAAGTTGCATGTCATAAATCTTTCCAAGTCTCGCTCTTGTTTTTCTAAGTCTCACATTACATACATTTTCAGCATACCTGTACACATATACCAATGCAAAGGTAAACAGGCTGTTTGTCATAATTTGTCTGAAACACGAATTTCAGACCAAAGGAATTGGAAGTAGATTGTACATGCTCACTAGACTTCCAAGCAAGAAACCACATTGTTGCTACAAATGCAGAATTTATATTCCCACAGGATACTTTTTCCTGGTGTACTATTATTATGTATAATTTTTGTATGATTAAGATGTGTTTATTTAGTATGATTTTTCTTGCCAATTAACCATTTATTTATGCAATTTTCTCTCCACTGAGAGACTGCAGATAACGACAAGGTCATTCAGACATCTCTATTTCCGGAGTCCAGCGTATTCAAGTTAACTGTGAGGATTTGCATCTTTTATATTCATTACTAGCTGTGACAACTTTTAAATTCACATTTTATTTGTCACACACAATCATACACAATATTTAAAAAATCAAAATAGAATTTACAGGTAATATAGTATTACTATTTTATAGTATTACTATTTTAGTTTACTATTTTTATCTTATTCAAACAACAAGCTTTAGCTAATTTGAAACATAAGATAACTGAATCTTATAATATTCTTCCATAAACCTTTGTCCAGGAATTTTAAATGCATATTATTGCCTTTTACAAGCAATTTATATTACTTTATGCTTGATAACCTGCAGCAAAATCTGAGAAACAACAGACCCCTTTATCGTGACAATAAGTATGTGATAGTTTAAGATGTAATCTTCTTAACAAATAAAAATGTGGACCAATAAAATAACAACTTCCAGCTTTTCTTCCCATAAGTTTAAGCCTAATCTTTTAGTGAAAGTATTAGCAGGGTGTTGCCTTAGCAATTATCCCACCATAAACACATGGCCTAAAGAATTTCCCACTCTCTGTACACACAATAATAAACACGGGAACCTTTGAAATGCATATCTAAACAGATAAGATAAGCCGGTTTACAGGATATTACTCTCAAAACTGTCCACAACTTTTGACGTTCAAAGGTTACACACACATGCATAACCATATACAAGAAGAGTTTTATCAAAACAAAAGGAATGAATATGACTATGAATATGAACTATTTCACTGAGTTCTTTTATTACATATCCATTTCAACCCTTTGCTTCACTTTGCCTCATTGTTACTGGTTAACCAAGCCTCCCACAGTTGACATTAGTGTGAGGACACTGGCACAATATTTGACAACAATTATATTTAAGTGCTTTAGTGCAACCTGGGCTTGTGGAAGACTTTCTGCTAATGATGATTATTCACAATGGTGTGATAGTTGACCTGGGGAGAGATAAATAGATATTGAACTGTCTTTATTAATTTGAAACTTTAATGTTTTTAGTCCTCAAACCAATTAACATTCTCTACAGTAAAGACATGGTCATAATAATGTCTCGAAAAGCAATTCTGGCCATGATATTGCTGCAGAGAATGTTTTTCAAATGATTTCAAACCAAACAAAGGTTTTCAGGAGTATCTGGTTGCTTATTTCTGAATGGCTACGATCTGCAAAGAATAATTAATAAGACTGGGGATAAAGACAAAAGCTGGTTTTGTTGTACTGGATATTTTTGTATTGTGAGTTAGTTTAAAGCTAAAAAACATAAAAGTGATAATGTATACAGGTTTGTTTTCTGGGGAATTCCATGTATCTACATAAATTTAGATAAATATTTTGAGCTCATTCATTACTCGATCCTACCTAACGATAATTACCTAAACATTTAAATATTTTATTTGTACTAATCTATCTGCATACAATTCTTGCATCATGCATGACTTACCAAATGCAGTACCACAATTTATTAAATACCACCTAATTACAACATGACATTAGTATCCTCAAGTGTGACTTAAGTAATTTCCTGTTTCTGTTCTTTCCTCACTAGCTCTCAAAGGGCATCCAGATAGACCTTTACACCCCACCTAATAAACTAGTCATCAGGCATACAGATGAGCACAGGTTTCTCCATAAGTCAGAGATTAACAGTGTTACCTCTGTAGTAAGAGGGTTCCCACCACTGTTCCAGTTCCCAGTCCGCATTTTTTTTTTAATGCACTCCAAAACATTACTGGCAATTAGCGTTCGTCAAGAAAGACAGCAGCTGGATGTAATTACAGGTAGCCCCTCATTACTCCTGCATGTACTGCAGAGAATGAGGGAAAGAATGTGTTGGGCAAGCTGCTGTTTATCCTTATTTATTTATTTTCCAGCTAAATGTTGTGCTACTTACAGTACAGATATTGTGGGACAAGAAGTCCAGGTGCAGGGAGAAAATTAGTTTTGTTGTATATTGGTCAAAAGAGTTTTGACATACTAATATAGTGTTTATTGTAGAATTTCTACAAGAGTCTACAAATGCATTAGTTGCCTTTACTGCGGTCTTTACACATTGATGAAACTTATCTATGATGTTATGATATATCTTTTAGTTTTATGTAGTTACTTTAGAATCAAAATTCAAAAAAGTTGCAGGTTTATTAATAGGGATACAATCTGGGTGGTGTTAAACATGCATGACACCAAATTAAGTAAATAAGAAAGAATTAGGAAGGAAATTCTAAAACAATTTTCTTCTAGCTATTGTTGGTGCTGTTGTGTTCCACCTTTGTTGATGGTAGATTAATCTTAACATGTGAATGCCAGTATGCAAATGTAACATTGCTGTCTTTCTATCTTTTGAAAGGCTGTGGACTCGAAGCCTGTTTACAAGCTGTCCTTGCATGGTATACCAACAGACATATTTTCGAATAACATTTTTGGGGAATGAGGTGTAGGCTACATTGTTGAACACAGCACAACAAATTCTTCTGAAACACCTGTGAGCAAAAGGCATTCCATCCTAATCACATCAACAGAATCTTTAGTGGTACAGAACTGCACTGTGATCTCAAGGTGAGCCAGCTCATTAAACGCCACGTTTTCTCAATATAACTTACTCCTCCAAATACCCATTATTAAACATAAATCATAGCCAAATTACTTAATTTTGCATTTGCACTGTTACATTTGCACTGGTTTCTTTCATTTAGAAATATATATTTTTAATGAATTCTTTTTGTAATGTCAGATTTATGGTTGGCAGAGAGTTAATTTTAGCAATAAATTTATTTAAAAGGTTTCATAGGATTATTTGGTGGTTCAGAGTTTAATATGTTTATTATGTGAATCTTGAGCCAAATACTGGTGTGTTAAAGATATATGTAATTATATATATAATTTTTAAAATTATAATAGGTAAGGGTGCCTAAATTAGGTAAGGTAAAGCTAAACTATTCAATATGAAAGCAATGTTTGCTTTGGCAGTCTGTGAAGAATCCACAGGACTACACTCTGAGGACGTAAGAAGCAGTCTTCCTCAACCCTTACAGTCCACTGCTGTTGTGCCTAGCTTAGTTAGGGTCATAACATTAATTACAAGATAAAGATTAAGCATGTGTGTAAGACAGGATAAGCACTGCCCTCTTTGCCTTCATATCAAGCTCTAAAACCAGATACTAGCCTACAGTAGGTAAAAATAAGTATTCTGTAAAATATTTTGAATTTCAATATTCATATACATACATAAATTTCAATAGTTTCATTTCATCTTCTTTACCCGCTTATTCCCGAGTCCGGGGTCATGGGGGTCTGCTGGAGCCTTTCCCAGCGCACATAGGGCGGAAGGCAGGGG
>JAOTQW010000002.1:4470318-4498370 GCA_026260075.1 Sisor rabdophorus | reverse complement strand
CAGGTGATTTGCTGTGGCGACCCCTAAATGGGAGCAGCTGAAAGGAGAAGAAGATTCAATTGTACACCCATTTACTATATTGTTACACTGAAATGTAAGGCTGTGCCAAAGGCATAAGCTATAAGGGGGATATTGGTAATATGAAGAAGCCTGTTTGGAACACTGTAGCTGCCTTCAAGAAGGAGTGGGTCAACTTATTGGCAGAGTAAGTACAGTGTTGCTATGGCAATAGTAAACTCGGCCTTATATTTTCTTTGCCCAGTGTTCCAGGTTCTGGTGCCATCATAAGCATGCATAAAACTTGAGGAAAAGCATCTGTGTTGCTAGATAAAATGATCAGGCTATTTTTGTGGGTCAAGTATTTGGCTTCATGGCTATATAAGGCCTAATTTGTCATCACTTGTTTGGTTTTTAAATGGTTAATCATTCATCATTTATTGGGTTACGAGATTGTATGTAAGATATTTTTGAGATAGTAGATGTTAGTTCGTTATTGTATTCTATATTTTTATTATATAAGTATATATTAATAGATATTATCAAGATCAGGTAATAAGCCATTTGAAATAATTTTAATGCTTCGGGTTAGACTTATTCATACTACTTCTACATTTACTATAAAAACATACAATAAACAGTTAATATATTTTTGTGTTTGTGTTAGTGGTGTGGTATGCGTGGTACATACGTTGTGCCTGTGCATGCTTGTGTGTGAACACCCTCTACTTGAGAAAGCCAATTTAAACAAAAACCTTTTAGTGTGCTTAGTGTGTTGTCAGAAGTGGTAACAGAGTTGTAACAGGGAAAATAGTTTGCTTATTCATTACTAAAAAGGTATGTTATTTAAAATGCTTATTTCTATCACTGTATATAGCCATACGCAAACATTTACAATGTGACTGGATGTTTATAATAAATATTTGAAAAATGGTATGGCATGAACATAACTTTAAGTTATACTGCTACATTAACATTTTTGGGGACGTGGTATATAGTGGCAAAATTAATATACCACAAAAAATTATTATATAAAGTATTTCCCAAAACATATCACAATATAAAATGTAGGTTGGTGGAAGAATCTAGAGCAGCCGTCCCCAACCTTTATTGCACCATGGACCGGTTTAATGTCAGATAATATTTTCACAGACAGGCCTTTAAGGTAAGGCAAATAAACACAAAATATTAATTAATTTATCTTATGTACCCGCTTATTTACAAACTCTGGGTCATAGGGGTCTGCTGGAGCCTATCCCACGCACATTGGGCAAGAGGCAGGGATACACCCTGGACAGATCGCCAGTCTATTGCAGGGCTACACACACAACTACATGCACTTACACTCATTCCAATGGGCCCATCAACCTAATGCACATGTTTTTGAACTGTGGAAGAAAACCGGTGTAAACCTAAGCAAACTTCTGTGTACAAACATCACACAGAAAGGATTGGAATAGAACTTGGGTACTTCTTAGTTAGGCAACAGTGCTAACCACTATGCCACTGTGCCCTATGATATATTAAAATAACAAGCTAAGCATTATTAGTATAATAAAAACATAGTAACTTTACTTGGACAGTTGAACGTATGCAACATATAATGTTCTTTTCATGCAAAAAAATTGTGCAAAACTGGAACATTAATACCTAACAAATGCTTACGGTATATTTATAAATGCATTTAAATTAGGATTAACCATTGTATTATATTGTAAAGCTAAACAATCTATTATTAAAGACTATTTTTACAGCTTACTGTTAAATTATTTGTCATTTTTATGGTCTCTCTTACAGCATGCTGACTGAGATGTAGCAATCTCTGTACATCTATGCAAAGCACTTTGGTGGAGGAAAGGGACACTGTATATAGAAGAGGAAAAAAAGAAAACATTGGCAAGCACAAGTGAGTGCTCGTGGACTCTCAGTGCCAAGGAGACGTTATTTATGTTTGGATGTCAGCACTTGGTTCAGGTTGGCACAGCTTGTGGGCTGCACTCTTTGGCTTCATCCTGCTGTCTCCTCCATGCCTGTGCTGGGCGCCTGCCTTGCGCTCTGGCTCTGCTCTCTGTCCTGTGGAGGGTGAATAAGGCGTGCTGCGCTCCCATTAACCCCCTAAAATCATCCTCTGCTACTCAATTAGGAACTTTAAAACTATGAACCGTGTACTCAGCAAAGTTAGAGAAGTTAGTTGGTCACAACGTCACACGAAGGCTATGTATGAGTCATGCTCCTACAACGCTTACACTCATGGGTCTGCTTTTTTTCTCTTTTTCCTCCTGTGCGTCGTGCTCAGATGGCTGCCAGAGCTATAACTGTACTTAGTCCCATCTCATAATGCTTGCAGGGTCAATTGGACACATCTGTTATCAGCTGAGGATAAAGCAAAAAGGAATACTGACATTTTGTTTGTTTGTTTTTTTTAACAGAGCTTTTTACATTTTATCTTTACAGATCCATGTTTTCTTTTAAACACAGAATAGTGGTTTCTCTCTAATACTTCTCTCTCTCTTATATATAGAAAGATATAATATCACTACAATGAGCATGGCGGATTGAGTTGAAAGAAAAGAGAGAAGCACAAGCCTGGTAACCTCAGCAGGTCCAGATAACAACTGATACTGGTACTAATTTGATAATGTGCAGGACAGGTTAGAAATGTGGGCTGAGGGCGCTGCTGATAAAAAGAAGGCTATTTAAAATGGAGCCTGTTATCCTCATAGTCAGTTAAACTAAATTCTCTCTCTTAGATATAAATACATATAGTGGGTATCTTCAATATTTTCACTGACATATTTTTTTGAACATAAAGTGATTGTGTTGGGATGGTGTGTACTCCTGCCTATGCAATACTCATGTGCCATTTTATGCATGTTGCTGCTTTAATTGTAAAGAGCTATCATGGTAATGAATAATACAGCTTAGCCTGTGAATAATTGAGAATAAGCAAGAGATAATTACATCTGGCTCAGTGTTATTACCATTTAAATTGAGGCCCTCCAGTTGAGTGCCTCTCTACTAAACAATCTTACAATTCAACAACCAAACAGACACATAGCACTAAAGATCTTTGTAAGACATAATTTTTACAAAATTTTTACTCCACTCTTCTGATCAGAATAAATGGTACATGCTAAACTTCATATGTTCCCATGGCACAATCTGCAAAAAGAGAGGGATATTATGTAAACACCACAGTTGTCATGTGGGACAGATTGACATTGGCCGACAACAATAAACAGTGCTATTTGGTATTGCTAATAAAGGCTGGCCTGTCTCAGAGTATATAAAACCCAATGAAAAAAACAAGTGTGCCACTATTTTGCTGGAAGGATGAGTAACTAATTGAATGACTGCGTTATGCCTTTTTTTACATGTGCTTTTCAGAGCAGATGTGAATACAGACCAAGAAGTCTTTTTTTTCTATTTACATTGTTATGTAATGTGCCTATTTAGTTAATTTATATTAATAATATCCATTATGATTCATTGACTAATAATTATGATATTACATGAATGCAAAAAAGACGATGAAACATCTCAACAAAAAATTATGAACAAAATAAATCTTCTTTAGAAATACATTGAAGAAAGCATAGCAAACATTTTGTTTTGGTGGTTATACATGAGAGCTGTGCCCCACTGCGCCCTTTAATTGAAAAACTAAGATGATAGTAGGTAACTGGCACCCTCTTTTAAAATATCAAACGACCTGAGCTACAATTTCTCAACTTTTTTCTATTCATTTAAAGATACATATAATGGCACTAATCTATATAAAATGTAATTTTTAAATGTAATATCTATTTAAAATGTCAGTCTGACCTGCCATATTTAAGTCATAATACTGTTTTCTGGAACACTGGCCAAATGTTATAATTAAATAATGTCTTAAAAATACAAGTACCATCCCCTTATATGATCTTTTTTATATATACACAGTATATGTTATAGCTGTAACAATATAACACCAAACAAATAAGTTTAAGCTGCTTTTTCCATGTGTGTGTGGGTTTTTTTCAAGAGTTTAGAGCTGCTGTAGGTCAAAGAGGAGACTGGCTGGGCGAGCGTTAAGCCGGTCAGGTGCTGCACCACCAGTGATCATTAGGGTTACAGCTGCTTGGACCAGATTGTCTGCTGCTTGTGCCGGGCGAGATGTCTCACCCTGGGAAAAAGAGCGAGCATCTGTCTGTCCTTCCCTGTAGACATGAACCTCCTACCAGCCTGTCCAACTCAACCCAACCGGTAACAAGGTCACCTAGCACTCATTCTCTATCTTACTCTTTCTCTCTTTTTTACGCTGTGCAGACGTTGTTAACTTATTGTTAACTTTTTTTTTTAGACTAGATCAGAACTTATTTAAATACTGTCTTGATAAATTTTTTAATCAATACAGTATAAATTATATTACATATATAATAACAATTTTTTTGTCATTCAGTAACGTTACTATGGTAAGCTCTCCATGTTTTTCCTTATCTTCTACCTCACTTAAAACTGGGTGGACGATGTTTTGCAAAGAATGTGTTTCTGGATTAACATCCTGTGTTAATCCTGAATCAACATTTTAATCACTCAATCATAACCCAGAGGCGTTATGTCATCAGTATGTGTCGACCAAACCTGCCTTAATCCATTTTTTATATTTCAATTTTTTGTCCATATAGTATCTGGTAAACTCAAAATGAGTAAATGCTTTAAAATATCTCATTTGATAAGAGAAATTCATTGATTCTGAAAGAAAATACAGACATTAATGATTCCTGGATTAATTCCTGGATCACAACATGAAAAGAATCAAACTACCTTAAAGTTTCACGATAGTTTTAGTAAAGTGTTAATACAATATTTTTTTATTACATTTTAATACATTTTATTCTTTATACATTTATGTCATGACCTGAGAAAGCAACCAAACTGCAAGTTCATTGCAGGATTTATTGTTTAATCATTTCAACATATGAAATGTCATTGTTAATTATTTCAAGCTTTGATGCTCATGTAATCCTGATTAAGTCAGACAAAACATAACACATTTTAATCAATTTGAGTGCACTTTTGAGTTAGTCATTAAAGTCAGAAATGAATTTTAGAAAACAGCATTGTCACCGATCCTTAGTCAGATTCAGGTAACAAACAAAATAAGAAAGAGCAATGAATCAATGCACTCATATCAAAAATACCCAAAATCAATAATTATGACAAAGCAAATCTGATCTGTATGTACTCGAACAGTTGTTATACGCATAATTGATTAGTAATAGATTGAGAGATTAGAAACTAAACAAAATGGATGAAACAGGTGTGACTCCAACTTTATGCCTCAAAGAAGAAAATGAAGGGTGCTGTCAATGACATTGCACCTGGACCATTGTCTGTGTCAAACAGCTTTTAAGTGCAAATTACTGCCAGGCTTTAAGGAGGTCTATGGCCTTTGCACTTATTTTACTCATCTGAATTCAAAAAATCTGCATAATGATAAGAAATGTAAAACAGGAATCGTTAATGCTCCTTTAGAAGTACATGAGGAGAAAGCGTAACTAAATACATATGTGCTTATTTCATTGTACTGTATTTCTTCATATCTTACAGACACTATAAATAAGGAAAAGCCACACTCTGATCTTCTTTTGAATTTATTTTACTAGTAATATATATGAATTTAATGTAATATATTTATTCATTTATTCATTCATCTTATATACCTGCTCGTTCCCGAACCCGGGGTCACGGGGGTCTGCTGAAGCCTATCCCAGCGCACATAGGGCGAAAAGCAGGGTTACACCCTGGACAGGTTGCCAGTCCATCGCAGGGCCACACACAACCACACGCGCTCACACTCACTCCTATGGGCAATTTGGAATCACCAATCCACCTTTCTCCCCTTTTGGGCTGTGGGAGAATACCGGAGTACCCAGAGGAAACCCACGCAAGCAGGTTTCCTTTGCAAATTTTGTGCATATATTATAATTTAAAGGTAGAGTGGTGGTTTAGTGGTTAGCACGGTCACCTCACAGCAAGAAGGTCCTGGGTTTGATTCCCGGGCAAGGGGTCTTTTTCTGTGGTGTTCTCGCTGAGCTGGCGTTGGTTTCTTCCCACAGTCCAAAAACAATTATGTCAAGTTAAGGGAGAACTACTAGTGTTAAGTCGAAACTAGTGTAAAAACTAGTGTCAATAATTGCATTGTGATTTTAATAAAAATTTTAATGTTAGCCAATAAGAAAAAATGAGAGGAAACACAAAGCTACACTCAGAGACTTTCAGTTCTTTAAACCCTTCTCTTGAACCTAAAAGAAATGTAAACCAAATTAGTTACAGGTCTGACTCCTTTGTGTCTACCTGTTGGTTCTGAAATATTCTGTTGCTAAGATAGTTCTAGGGTGTCTGTAGCTTGCTTTGCACTAGCCCCCATTTAATGGACCACTATTAGTTTATTTCCAAACTAAATCTTTATCACTGTACACTATAAAAAACTGTAACTTACTAGCAAGTGTATAAATATTTATTTATACCACATAACATCTGTTATAGAACAACTGTTTATATTTATAGCCAGCAACACATTCAGATAATATCCTAATGTGACATGGATGTATCCATGCATGTATCTAAGAAATTTCTGTGCAACAGTGCTAAAAACTAAAACAAAGTATAAAATTAAATATTTGAAATTAAACATTTCCTTTAATAACAGTAGATGATTAGGTATTGACAAATTAAAGAATCATTATTTGTTGTAATTTTACTTTATTATTTATTCATTCATCTTTTATATTTATATTAGCTAATTAGGGGTCTTGGGGATCCAATCCATTCAGTCCATCACAGAGTGATAAACACATGCACACTCACTCCTAAGGACAGTTTAGAATCACCAGTCAACCTAAGTTACATGTTTGTGGGATGGTGGGAGGAAACCGGAGTACCTGTAGTAAACCCACGCAAGCACAGGGCGATCATGCGAACCCCCGGGAATCAAACTCACTAGCTGTAAAAGTGTCATAATCTGACTGATACAATGAGCTGTATATGACCCAGAGTTACTAGAAATACAATAAAGAAGAAGGACATGTGTTTAGTCTGCATGGGAATTACATGTGTACTGCATCAGTGATAGTTTGTTTCCTAAACCTCTTTTTGCATTTAAAATTGCAGATCCTGAAAAGCCGCTTTCACTTGTTGGAAAAGATATTCTTTTACAGCTGATCCTCAACTGTATAGGTGATTTAGGTCAGCGCTTGTTTAAATGAATACAAGCAATGTGAGTATCAGAGTAGGATAACTGAACTAGCATTACATACAATATAAAGATTTTTTCCTGCAGATGCTAAGTCACCACCTGCAACAACTTCTGCTATTCTTCATCTAACTGCTGCCATCATCAGTTTGAGATCCGCATCCAGGTCCAACTATTTCAAAGCTAAAATTAAAGTGAATGCAAAAGTACAGATGAGAGTGGGAAAAATCAAAAACATAGCTAAAAAGTGTTAGCGGACATGAGTATCATGCACACTACCATTTGCAATGCTGAAGAAAGGGGGGGGGCTGAATGAGGTTTGAGCGGGTCCTACCAAACCAGCAGGCTACTGACATGCTTCTGACATGCGGGTCTCGCATCTGCTGCTGCTGAGCTGTGGCCGCGACACAACATACATGAACACACATACACACAAACCACACACTCACAGCCTGTGTCTGAGGCATCTGACAGGACCAAAGAGAACAGCCAAAGGCTCCCTGTGACAAGCAAGTAAACATCCACACTACACATCCACCCTCTCATCCTGTTGACCACACACTATAACTTCAACTCATACCACAACCCCACCCAATTGTCTGTGCTTTTTGGCTGCTGCACACTTTGTATCAGTCAATCCATCTTTTTTCTTAAAATGATTGCAAAACTGCTCAAATAAAAATTTTTTAGCTTTTAAATGTTAGCTTACATGAGACTACAATTTGTTGGCGCGTGTTTTTTGTTGGCGCGTGTCACTACAGCAATTAGAATCATAAGCGCCACCACCAGCATCAGGATTATCTCTTGGTGCCTTGAAAATGATGTATTACTACCAGTGTGGATTTTTCTACAATATTCACCTATTGTTATATACATATCTATAGCAATATTTCCTTCCTATTGTAATAAAACATATTGCTGTATACCGTGAAACATGTATTTAAAAAAAAAGGAAATAATTGTTTGTAAAATACTGTCTAGAAATAGAATTAACATTATTTAGGTCTACACATGATCTAATTTCATTTATTAATTCTTCGAATGTTTTCAAACACTCAATTTGACTCAATTTGTATACATTTTTCATTTTTATATGCACTTTTTGGGCGGCGCAGTGGCGTAGTGGTTAGCATGGTCACCTCAGAACAAAAAGGTCCTGGTTAGAATCCCAGGCTTGTGGTCTTTCTGTGCAAAGTTTGCATGTTCTTCCCGTGCTTGCGTAGGTTTCCTCCAGGTACTATCTAGGTTTCCTTCCACAGTCCAAAAACATGTGCATTAGGTTGATTGGTAATTCTGAATTGCCCATAGGAGTGAATGTGAGTGAGTGTGGTTGTGTGTGGACCTGCGATGGACTGGTGACCTGTCCAGGGTGTACCCCTGCCTCTCGTGCAATGTGAGCTGAAATTGGCTCCAGCAGACCCCCATGACCCTAAATAGTTTGAGTATAAGCGGGTATAGAAGATGGATGGATGGATTTGTACTTTTTACTATAAAAACCTCTGATACATATAGCTAAATAGCTGGTATATGTACTACCTATTACTCAGAGAAGAGAAAAATGCATTTTAAATAAATATTTAATAAAATAGGACCAATAATTTGTTGGTTGTTCTTTTTAAGATGAGATTTTATGTTCTAAAGCCTAAATATGGTTTCCCATCCACACAAACCTCCTCAAGGCAGGTAAATATAAAATGACCTTCTCTCACACTGTACATATTTTATGCAACTACAATCTGTACATTGGTGGAAATTTATGGTAACAGGTTGAGGTTAAACATCAAAATTTGTTTCTGCCTATTCTGCCAACAAAGAGAGCAAAGAACAAAGATATCTATAAATACTGACACTGGCAAGCAAACAATCCAAGAAAAACGTTGCATTATTTGCACTGGTACATTACATTTACATGCTGTTGTTAGCAAAGCTTTTCCTAAGATACTTTAAACCACTGTAATAAAACTCTTATTGAATTGCTGCCAAGTTGAGACATCTGCTCACCTTATCGCAGATAAGTGGGGGTAGTCCCGGCATCTGTTCAAATTAATCCATTTTGCAAACACAGTTATACTAATCTCCTAAATATTCCCTCTCATACACATTTCCAGGTAGTCACATAGTGATGTGCTTTTACATTTTTTTTCTTTTTTTTTTGCAGGTCTAAAGAATGATTTAATTTAAATTCAAGCGAGACATCACATTTTTCCTGGAAATATCTAAAGACAGTGTACCTTTAAATTGGTGCACACATGGATTGCAGGCCAGTCGGTGTACCTGGCATCTCTGCATATTCATGAACCACTTCCACTCTTTTGTTGCCTGCCTAGTCAGCAGTCACGGAACACATGGCGCTCACTGGCAGCACCGCGTCGAGATAGAAAGAGAGGGGGCTGTGGACGGAGGCAATGGCAGGAACCGGGACCTGTGAGGGCTGACTGACGTTTCCATCTGTGGCGAAGGCTGGTAATTATCGGGAAGAGGAGCGCCTGCAGCAGCACGCCATCTGCTAAAGAAAGGAGGAGGGGAGGGAATGGCTCAATGAGGTATGAGCGGGTGCTACCAAACCACCGGGCTACTGCCTGCTTCTGACATGCGGGTCTCGCATCTGCTGCTGATGAGCTGCGGCCACGACACAACACACATTTAGGCTCACGAACCACACACTCACAGCCTGTGTCTGAGGCATCTGACAGGACCAAAGAGAACAGCCAAAAAAAAGGTTTCCTGTGACAAGCTCTAAACATCCACACCACACATCCACCCTTTCATCCTGTTTATCGCTCCTTATTACTTCAACTCATACCACAACCCCACCCAATTGTCTGTGCTATATGGCTGCTGCACACTTTATATCAGTCAATCCATCTTTCTACTTCAAATAACTGCATAACTGCTCAAATAAAAAAGAGTAGATGATTTAGTCAGGAAGTTTTCTTAGTATTTGTAGCTTTGTGAGACTGCAGATAATCTGGAGAGGTAAAACCCTGGCAAATGTATCATCTCTCGCTAGCATTTTTTCTAATGTGCTGTGCACTTTCTTTATATATACAGAAACATCCCCATTACTGAACGAACATGCTGTACAGGCCACCCCAGGGAGCCACAGATTCATGATGAGGATTCACAGTGCCAGACTACGATTATCTCTAGACAGCTTTATATGGAAGATTTGTGTGCACGTATATGCAATTGTGCAATTACAATTATTTTAGTGTATTTTTGTTGAAAATTATTTTTGCAATAGTAGCTTAATTAAAATTATACTGTAGAAATACTTAGCAAAGACTTATCAATGTATAGAAACAGACCTGTCCAGGGTGTAATCTTGCCTCTTGCTCTATGTGCATTGTGATAGGCTATAATTTAGGAAATACGTGGGTATAGAAGATAAATAAGTATAAATTGCATTTATAAAGAAACATTTTTTAAACATTTTTAAATATTTTTAAGCATATACACATCCTTATTTTTAATCTTTTCCCTGTAAAAGTATGTATAGAACACACTTCAATACAAATAGAACGGAGAAAGCCTTTTCAAATCTTGGCTGCCCACTATTGGTCAGGTTTTATCGGTTTTGTTATTTGCTAAGTAACAACAAAAACATGTAGCAAACCTCAAAAAAAGTAGTAGATAAACATATAAAGTCTGTAAAAATGGCAGATGAATATTCCTTTCAGCGCAAATCAGTATGGTCATTTTTTTATCATTAATTAATTATCTCTATTTTTGCTGCATTATTTATGTCAGTGACTGTTGTGTGAGAATATCCCAAATTGTTAGTAGTTTAAGAAATATTTATACCAGCCCATCTGGCATTTAAACCTATGACACAGTAGCCTAAAACACTAATATTGTTTTATGATCCTTGGTGTTTGATAGGCTTAGGTTATCTCATACGAACATAAATGTTAACAATTGTTAAATATTTTTTTTTTGTGGCTTCTGCGCTATTAAACGTTTTGATCCCCAGTTAAGCTTTGCAAGAAGAAGAAAGTGGGAAAAAATGTTGCTCCACATCATGGGAATTTGTTGGACTATTTCGACAGATTGGTAGAATACAAAATGTGAAAGGTTTCTCTGCTGTGTTCTTTGATCACAATTTCACTCCCTATGCACTCATGCTCAACAAAGTCAGTCCTGTAAATAATGTTATTGCAATGTGATGCAATATGCCTAATACAAGGTATCGAAATGTAATATTGCATTGTATACCTATGGATACAGTGACTCTGTCTATATATTCTGCATCCACGACAGTGCATGAATACATATATATATATATATATATATAGGAGTAAATTGGGATTGTGGGATTGTCCAACTTATAAAAAGTGAAACAAACAAAAAATAAGTGCAAATAACACAATAATTCCACTCACATCATTTCACAATTATCAACCAAAACATTAATTGACCATGTAAATTTGGAAGCAGGTCTTTTTCTTTGGCTGGAGAGGCTTTTTAGACGTTGTCGGCACTTAGGCAAAATTTGTGGCAGCATCAACAGCGGCAGTACCCCCATTCAGAAGCATTAACTCTGTGCCATGTGTCTAACAAACGGAGGCTATTCTGCAGCCCTTAATGACAAGGCAGGCACGCGCCTCTTGTCTCCCTCTCCGCTCTGTTCAAATTGCTCTTCAAATGAAGTACAGCTGTGTCGACCAGGTGCTGCCATCCCTTTCATGGCAAACAGGAAATTATCAAATACCCAAATTCCTTGAATGTGCCATGCACCGGCCATCCTCTTGGGCGTTGTGAGCTTTGTATTTGGTGGCTACATCATCTCGGATCCGGAATACATTTTTGCTGTACGCTGAACTAAGAAGTTTAAAAGTCAGTTAATCAATTATCTGTATTGTCATAAGTAGAAAGGATTTTCTGTTTCCGGTTTCAGAAAATCTGTTTTATTTTCTTTATAGTGAACATTTTGGCTAACCAATGTATATATAGACTTATTTGTGGACCAGAACAAAAAAAATCGTTGCTAGCAAAAATTAAAGGATTTGTCAATGATGCAAACACGGTTTGTTATATTGTTATATATAAACATGGTTAGGTTATAAAAAGGTATTCCAAAAGGTATTTGATTAATTTAGTAACAAGAAAAAATATTCTATGTTCTAAAGTACTACTTGTTGCTATTTTGTCTAAAGGAAATGAGTACAGGTTAATTACATAGTAATATTTATGCAATTAATTTGCCTTCAAAAAGCTAAACATCAACATTATTATATCATTATTTGTTTCTTTTTCATCAATTAAAGCATGTAAAATGTACCATTTAGCGTTACAATTATAGAATTCCCTACTGTCTGAACCGTCATATCTGCTATAAATAGCTGCAACAAAAACCACTGCTTCCAATTTATTTCACTGCATTAGTCATGGCTTCTTTTTAATCTATATGAAGGTTAAACAAATATCATTCACTTGCCACACGTCTCTGACATATCTGACACAGTACACAGAATATTAAATGTTAAATTAAGGAACATTGCCTATTTATTTCACGTAATATATGCTCAGATGCTTGAAAACATCTTGACCTTGAAACTACAGGATGCACAGCTGTCAGTGTCTCCCAACACATAATCCACAAAACACTGATTCGGCCAACAGATATATGTTTTTTAGCTGTGTGTTCCACACAAATAAGAGTATAAAAAGGCATAATAACATTTTATTGGCTTGGGATCTGTAACTGAACTTGGCGACTGTAGCTGCAGTCATCATATTACATTAGAAAATAAATATAATTAAAATATTTTAATAATTATGCACTCCAAGAGTTCATACCACAAAGATACTAAACATATTAGTCATAAAGTGAACACTATAATTAGGTACTTGGCAAACAACATTCAAAATGTCAAATTGTAACCACCTTTTTTTAAAGTACTTGTACTTCTGTAAGTCTTTCTGTAAAATGGAATCTGCTGAATGTTTATTCATTCATTCATATTCTAACCTGCTAATACCCTAGCTCGAGGTCACAGGGATTCGGTGGAGCCTCGAGCATGGTGGGGCTAGAGGCAGGGTTGGACAGGTTGCCAGTCTATCATAGGGCCACACATAGTCAAGAAACCACAGGCACTCACATTCACTTCTGTGGGCAAGTTGGAATCAACAATCAACCTAAGGTACATGTTTTTGGACTAACCTGAGTAAACATGCAAACCCTGCAAAGATAGACCCAGGACCTTATTTTGTCGTCAGACAATGGTGTTAACAGCTAAAGCAATTTAATAAGCATACATTCTTAGCATACATATTTTCTGAACATGTTCATGCTACAAATCTACTACAAAACTGCTTGCTTTAACAATATAATAGAAATCTTGCTTGCCCTTGTGCAATACCTTCTTTTAAATAACCAGGAATAAAATGTATCGGTGCCTAAAAAAGATTTGTGCCTAAGGCAAAAAAAAAATTAAATTTAAAAACTCTAAATTAAATTCTTTACATGAAGGTTCAACCCTGTTCTGTTTTTTCAAATCACATCTTTTTTGGAGACTATTCCCTAGATTCCAGAGATAAACTTTAGCTTAACTTTGTTCTTCTTTGAGAATTCTTTGTTGGCATGCATGCATTGCTTTAGCACTTAGTCTCTCTATTAAATATAACCAAACCAGCATTAGATAACCCAGGTGGACAGCTGACTGATCAAGCTTGTTAAAAGTTGTGCTTGGTGTGATCACAGGTCACTGACTTTTACATCCCAGTGAGCGGCTGAGGTTGACCTGAATTAAGGATGATCAAACTTTTGCTAAAAACAACCAACCTCCAATGGGCAGTCTTACTTGTAAAGTTGGCAAGCTGTTTACCTCTGAAGAAAAAGAAACCTCTTTGAACTGCACTGTTCCATGAAGAATTGAGTAGCAGGACCAAAATCAAAAGGCTTTTTGATAGAAAAAGTGAGAGAGGACATCACTTCTGAATTAAAGATAAAGGGGAAATATGTCAGGTTGTAAATGAGGGATGAGAATGGAATTGATGGAAGAGTATGCTCTAGATATGGTGCACTATCTGGATGTCTTTAGTGTTCAAAATATACATTTTCGTTTTGTGCATTCAGATTTATACCCAAAGTGTATTATCCCCCTCAAAATACCAAGTTTATAGTTGATTCTGAGCCAGTTAACTCAAAAAAAATACATAAAATAAACTTTGTTTACACCCTTTTTTATGTTTATTGTTGATAGAGCATGCTATATTAGTTCAATTACAGTCTCTTTGTAACATCTGATTGTATAATTTCCTTTTTAAACCATTGACTGACTAGAATAAAAGAAAATCATCTACATACATATATATGCAATGTTAAGTATGATAAAGGGAATTAAAACAATAACAAGCCAGTACAAAAATGCATTTTAACCCAATTTAAGCAAGAAGAGCTATAACTGGAAAAGGCTCCCCAGCATCTGAAATGATTGTTACAACCATGTGAAAACAGTAACACTATCACCAAACACTGAAAAAATATAAATGCTCTAAATCCTAATACAGTACATACACACCTTCACAAATATGCTTAATCATTTACACTACAGAATCAGTAGTTCTACCCATGTAACTTGAAGTATATCATCAACGGCAGATTGCTAATTGGTTAATATTAAAGAAGGTTTCTTCAATCAATCCAGCTAGCAGGAGCTGGCTAGCTAGCGAACAATGACGATTGGCTTGATAACCTGTAACTCCAAAACGAGCCTTTTTGTTCGTGTTTTATGTGTTTTGACTGCAATACAGTCTGACACAGATTGACAACAGAGATCCTACATTGTGATCGGGGGATGTCCGACAAGCAAAAATTGCAAAAGACTATTAAAATTAACACAGCGTAAGCCTGGCTTAAGGCTACTAAACCCTTTCTAAAATTAAAGTTAATCCTGCCTGTTATAAATGTTTTCTATAAAATAATATAAAAAGTAGTAATGTAATCAGTAACTTCACTGTTATAAAGTGCCTATAATTATTATTATAATATTGTTATTAACTTATAATAATAAAAAATCTAGACTGAGTGTTTACACTGAGTATTTAAAGCATCAGAAAGTCATTAAATTCATTGTCTCTATTGTTGTTAACTTTAACTGTAGATCTTGACCCATTTCTTCATTATTGAATTAATTGTGATACTGCTAAATGATTGCCTATTTGGATAAATGAATCAAAAAGCAGGTATATACAGTAGGTTTTTTGTATATAGTATATAATAATGCTTCTTATATTGTTTTTTTTAGTTATTATTTTTCAGCTAAAACACTTCCATATCCTGATAAACAACACAATTGACACATTGGTTTGTCAAAATAATATTTTAATCGACTTACACCCCCAACAGTAAATTGTAAATCTGATTTTCAATACAGTAAATACTGGCTTAATAGCAGCACCACTATGCATGAACAGAACAACTGTTATGTTTGTCTTGCATATTGTTGTGTTGATCATATATGTTTTTTTCACAGCTAAAAGGAGACAGACTATGGTGGTCTTTGTGGGGGAAAAAAGAATTGTAATGCAGTCCTGACAAAGCGTGGTGGTGATAGTGACAGCTGATGACTATTATGTCCAGGTGGCCGGGGTTGTGTTGGGTCTCTCCAAGAGCCTCCCAGCTGCTGGGATTCTTCGCATGTCAATTAGGTGAAAAAAAGTATATTTGCAGCACTTGCAAAGACATTTGGCTATCTGTTGTAGTCCATTTTACATATATGCCTTTAGAGATAAATATTACTTACTTTGAGGAGAGAAACTTGAAACAGCTTGCAGGCTTGTCTATGTCTGTGTGGCGAAATGCAACCATATTGTTACTTATGGTAACAGACGTGGCTTTCTTGGATATACTTAAAATAAGAAGCCAATAAATTTTTGAATTAAAATCCATTACAAGTTAATAAATGAAACTTCACAATATGGTTGTATAAATCTATAAGGCAAAGAATACTCATATTCTGGCTGGCGGAAAGCCCATGGTAATTGTGCATTTTAATCACATACCAGTTTCTAGCCAAAGCTTGGGTACTTGGAATCTTTCCACCTTGAGTATGTGGTGAAGGTCGAAACGTGCCAAGATTCTGGCTGTTGCCATGTTATGTTGGCATTGCTGATAGCAGGTTATAGGTCGAAAGTGTGATTTCTTTTTAATGCTTTGCAGTGTACAGCGTAGGCAGTAGGTGTCCGGGTAGAAGCAGCTCTTTGCATTGCACCATGACAGCATCTCATGTATCAGGCTCAGAAAAATGAATTAGTAATTGTGCAAGTGGCACAAATCCGGCTATATTTTGACAGCAGTGTTGGAAAAGGATTGCAGGTGTCACTAGTTGCCATAACAAGTAACCTCACTAGAGGACATTGCCATCCAGGGTTTTTTTGGGTAATATAAGGTCAAATACTATATCTGAATTCACCCCAGATTATAACCTTAATAAAAAACAAAAATGATATTATGGAATATTATGTGAAAAAAACATACTAATTGTACTTGTTAAAAGTCCCACACTAATTCTAAACAGTGAGCATATGATTCCATATGCTGGAGTTGGACCTGTCTTCCTCTTGGCCTAACCTTTTTTGAGAGGAACCACATTGCTCCTCAGATTCTCTGCCTACTTTGTCGCACACAGATGGTTATTATAGCGCTGCACATAAATTGATTATGTAGGAAATTAACTGTTGCTGTCAAAGGCATCCGCCAATCCTGTCCCAGTGTGTCCCTCTGCCCATTGATGCATAGGATCCAGCTGATGAGCCAGATGTTGCACAAAGCTACTCATTTTAAGGTCAGCACAGATGTAGTACACCCACACTTTTACTTGTATTTGTTATGCTTGTTCAAAGACATAGTCGATTATAAAGCTTTTTTTTTTTTTATAAAGAATGCTCCAAACAAGGAGGTTGGTGAAAACAGTAATGTACTTGTTATGCTGTACTGCATTTTGATTGGACATCACTGTTTAAATTTGTTCCATCTGTGCAGTCAATTCAATTCATTTCGATTTCTACTTTTCCTTGAAAAAAATTATATTTTTCTCTTCACTTTTTATTTTCCACAGCTAGTATGGCCACTGTAAAAAACACAACAGAAAAAGAAAAAACTACACAAGATTATTCCATAAATTGTCCTTTTCAGCATTATATTATTCCTCGACCAGAACTAAAAGCTGTTTTACCATGACAAAGCTCCTGCTCACAAAAAAAACTAAACTACATGAGGGCATGATATTCCAAGAAGAAATAAAAAACTGGGATATTCATTCATTCATTCATCTTCTATACTCTTTTAATTCCACTGTGGGGTATAATGGGATATTTGCCATGGAAAGACTTACTCAAGTAAGAGTAAAATAACAATCTAAATAATTACTCAGGTAAGAGTGAAAAAGTATCACATGTAAAAAAATATTCAAGTAATTTGTTATTAGTTTCTTCTTATCTGATAGACACAAAGAAAAAAAACTGAATTTCAAACTTCTTGGAGTGTTTTTCCATACCTCTCATCCAAAGTCTGATTATATAGAATAGGTTAAAGTAAAGCCTCAATCTCTGTCCTTTTTTGGAAATTACTATAGTGTTATCAGTTCGCCTCACAGCAAGAAGGTCTCAGGTTTGATTCCTGGGCAAGGGGTCTTTCTGTGCGGAGTTTTTATGTTCTCCCTGCGCTTGCGTGGGTTTCCTCCAGGTACTCCGGTTTCCTCCCACAGTACATGTACATTAGGTTGATTGATGACTAATTGATTGGTGTTTGAGCATGTGTGGTTGTTTGTCTATGTGTGGCCCTGCTATGGACTGCCTCTCACCCTAGGTGCAATGGGATAGGTACCAGCAGACCCCTGTGGCCCCTAGTTTGAAAATAAGCGGGTATAGAAAATAAATAAATGTTCTACACTTTAGTCAGGTGTCTGAATTGTTGTATAGATGCAGGACATTCCAGTTTGCTGTTCAGTTGATTTATTTTTGTGTTAAATGGATATGAAAATGTGCATATGTTTAGAATTAAAATTGTTCATGAACGTGTGTATATTTGTGGGTTCACATGGTATTTGTTGTTGCTTGCATGTCAGTGCATTCGTATTTGGACAAAGTGTTAAATGTGGTTTTACAATAAGGTCAAAGTGCTGATGCAAAATTGGCATCAGTTTAATTCTCACAAGTGGGTGTTTCTTCAGGTTGGCACTAAAATAATTCTATAGGAGATGCATATTGTGTGTATGCATATTGTATGGGAGAATATGCAAATTCCGCATAGAAAGATTCAGGGTCGTCTTGCTGTGAGTCAACTCTTCTGACCACTGTGCCACCCCACGTGCCCTTTTTTCAGTATTTTCTGGAGTAAAAACAGACTAAACGGCTGCCTCCAATAACACACACACACTTTATGTACCAGCTATACTATAAAATACCTGTATAAAATTTTGAATTGTTTTATCATGAAGCTCCTTATCTGGTGTTTCGGGCTACCTCATCAGAATTATCACAGAGAAGCAGTCATATTGAAAGCCTATCTCTTCTCTAACAGCCTGCCTTTATCTGTAAAGTAGGGAGTGCAGGCTGCAGCTAGTGTCTGGCCAAGGATGCTGTCCATGTCCATGAATATGGATGCTGTGTCAGGTGTAAAAGAGTGGGCTCCTGTGATGCGGTGCTGTCTGTGACACATCCTCTGCTCAACTCCCAGCTCCAATCACACCCCAGATGTACCAGAGCTGCTGCTACTGTCACTCAATCTGTGGCCCACAGTCTCAGCTGACAGCCGGAGCCTGTGGCCACAATGAGAGAAGAGACGACACAGTGAAATCAACAGAATGCTATGATTATACAGGGATATGAGGTTATAAGGATGAGAGGGATTTTATTTCAAAGTTGTTCTTGCAGAAGCATTTTTATAAACAATTTAGTGTAAAGAAACAAGAATAAAGCTGTTGTATTTTTTTAAAATATATGATTTCCTTTTTTTCTTATAGGGTTTCTTTGATTCTTTTTTTAATTTCTAGGTGAAAGTTACAGTAGGACATCTTATAAAAAGCCAGCTATCGCTAGATATTACCTAAGAAAAACATTTCCTGGTCTAACAGAACCACAGAATATCTGAATACAAATGTATGCATTCAGACCAGTTAACTTAGTGATTACTATACCAATCTAAAGAAACGTCAATAACAATCACCTATTGTAACTTTACATAATACAACCTTTTTCATGATTTATTTTAAAGTGTCTTTGTGTACAAACTGATGTGACATCATTTAAGTGATAAATTTTATACACACTAGTCGAAAGTACTGGGATACGTGAACATCACATCAATCTGTTTTTAATAACCTCCCCACTTCTAAAAAGACTTTGTTAGGAAAATCATCGGCAGCTGGTGCACTTGGTGAGTGCACCTGAGCCTTCAGTGGGGACTTACCTGACTGATACACCAAAAAGGACAGATTTATTAACACAATTATTATTATGACAAAAGCATTATCAATGATAATTTGTTTGAAAATTGAAATGATATATAATTAAAGTATCTTCCAAATGCTCAAAAGCGGTGGTAAAGATCTATTATTGATTCAATGATAATCATGGTAACGACATACAATATTGATTAACAGTGGTTCTTGTTGCCCAACTGCCGAGTCCATATTAATATTTACATTTACAGCATTTAGCAGATGCCCTTATCCAGTGTGACTTACAACTAAAGTAGAAAGCGGGAGGTCTAAGCCATATAAAGCAACAAAAAATCTGTGTTCTATGCAAAATCTAAGGGGTAGAAGAGTAAGTTTCATCAATCATTTTATCATTATAATATTTTTAAAGAAATAAATATTGCAAAAAATTGTGGTTACCTGAGTATATGATTCATATGTGTCTTAAACTTATTTCAGATTAAGGTTTATTACCATGGGCGGCGCGGTGGTTTAGTGGTTAGCACGGTTGCCTCACAACAAGAAGACCCTGGGTTCGAATCACGGAGTGCGGAGTTTGCAAGTTCTCCCCACACTTGCAGGGGTTTTCCCTGGTTTCCTCCCACAGTACAAAAACATGTCAATTAGGTTAGATTGGTGACTGTAAATCACCCATAGGAGTGAATGTGAGTGAGTGGTTGTCTAAATGTGGCCCTGGAAAGGACTGGCAACCTGTACAGGGTGTACCAACTGCCTCTTACACTATGTGCGCTAGAATAGACTCCAGCAGACCCCTGTGACCCCAGGTTCGGGAATAAGCGGGTATAGAAGATGAATGAATGAATGAATGAATGAATGAACAAATGAACATTTTCCATAAAAATTTGTACCCCGAATGGGAGATTTGGATTTATTATGCTACAATAGTATTAGCAAGATCAGACACTAACATCAAGTACATCTGGAGTGTAATTGTTGTTTAAGTTCATCCCAAATGTGTTTAGGTGTTGTATTCTAGGATCATAACTCAAGTTTTTGAGTGCTATCCAATCATAACACACTATGTTTTAATGAAGATCAGGGGCTTTGTAAATTGTTGTGCTGAAAAAGCTGGTAGCTTGCAATGCTACAACATACAAAATAATTCTAGACAACTCTTCCAAATGTTATGCATTGTGGAAAGCAACCACATATGAATCTGACCAGAAGCTCTTAGTAATAGTGTATGTGTTTTTTTTTAAAAAGACTACATTGTGTCAGGTTAAAAAACACTCTAAAGGGGTTTTCACACGCCGCACATTAGCTCTGATTGTTTCACAGCATTAAACTGGCTTTCAACACTCTTAAACTTGTCTAATTCATGTTTGTTTTCATTAATCTCATGCCATCACAAATACTTATGGAGAGAAAAATCATATTAAACCAACTTGTTTTTTTGCTATTATGCACAGCAAGCCACCTTACCTCTTTTGCATCCCCTTGCCTCTCATAATATTGAGAAAACAAATTGATTGCCGGTAGGGACTGATATTGTGAATATTGTGATATTCCAGCATAAGAATGCCCCTGTGCACTAAACCTCAGAGATTCATAACGACATGATTTATTTAAGTTTAGTGTAGAAATAATTGTGCGTTCTGCACAGAGCCTTGGTCTCAACCCCTTTAAATGCTTTTGGGATTAAACAAAAATGCTGACTGTTTTTCTTTCTTTCTTTACCAAATTATTGTTGAAACCTGCTAATATTTTTGCAGATAAAAAGAAAAATCACAGTGAATGTCCTCCATCTAAATAACAGACAGCCACCTAGTCAATCACACATAACAATACTTCTTTTGTTGTGTGTGTCATGTGAGTCTGTCTTGTCTTGTGAGTCTTGACGTGTTTCATGTCTGTATTTCACTAGTTAATTTCTGTTTAGGTGATTTGTTCACCCCATTTAGTTGTGTATAAACAAGCATAAACGCCTGTGTTTGCTCCTGTTGTGTTAGCATGCTAATTTATTCGAAGTTGATCAGATTATTGCAACTAATTACAATGCAACTATCAGGTCACTACAATGTCAGCTTTAAAACTGGGCACATGCATTCTATGCATGATCATATGTAAGGCAGCGTTTGTTTGTATGGGAGGATATGAGAGCACAGTATAAAATATGTAAGGATTTTATGGCGTAATGTTTATTGCAAAAAAAGAAAAGACAGTTTTTATTTTGTCTCATTCCAAATTTGGTTGATAAAATTTACACTCTCAATTCAAGCTTTTTCCATGCAGTATTGCAAGATACTGTTAAAGATATACATGAGTATGCAAGGATAAAGCTAGCTTTTTATAGTAATATGATATGATGTGGACATAACAGCAAAAATAGACAATGCTCTGCATATGCCTGCATGTGCCGGTTTAGTCTAATTAGAATATTTGAGAAAAAAAGAAAAAAGTGCTTATCTCATTTGAACTGCTGTAAAATTCTTCAACTAACCAGATGAACAGAAGAAGAATTAAGACAATGTTGAGATTTTGGAGCATTGCACATTCATTGTCTCCTGAGTAAGAATGTAGTACACGGGTGGGAGGACACACTTCTGTGTGTGATTTAACTCTTAGTGCAAAAAGCAAAATCCGAAATCCTCTATCAGGACTGAACACCTTTGCGGAAAGCTTCTCTGTGGTAAAAAAAAATGTCAAAATTATTGCTCAGTTGGAATGAGGAAGGCAGAAAGTGACAGAAATGGAGGGAAGGATTTTTTTCCTCACTGCACAAGCAACCCTTCTATGTTATAAGAGGCCTGTTCACAATTCTGCATGATTAACAATATTATCTCTACCTGGCTGCATCTGCCGGCAGGCTGCATGCCATTGTTTTCCTGTTAGGGGTGAGTGGCCAGGGCCCAGTGTGGCACCATAGTCAGCCCATCAGGTGTCACCAAAGGGCTGCCCAATCCCAGGTGAGCTTGCACTGATATTTGCAATAATGAGGGGGAAGCTTGTATGCTAATATCGGCCCCAAATCAGGACATTTGGGGATTGTGGGTCTGTTTGAGCCCAACATGAGTCTGTTGTACTGACCTCCATCTGTTTGCACTGCTGAACCCAGATAGATTGTGTAACAAAGATCTACTGATACATTCACGAATCAAGCTAGTACTCACACACAACCACAAACATACACAGAGTGTAATTATATTAATGTAGGAAATGTTATGTTATATTTACAAAAAGTGAGGTACCAGCAAAATGCCCCCACAAGGACAAACATGTAAGACAAACTGTACATTAAAATATTGATATTAAAATAATTACTTATAAGCTAGGAGAAAATGTAGTATATCATATTATAAATGATAGAAGATTGTAAAACATATGCCAAGATGTTTTAATTTCAACTTTTCAAAATGCTATATATTGAATGTGTAGTCAAATATTCATTTTATTGTGATATTGTAATAGATGAATAATAAAATAGAATATAGATGTATAATAGATTGTTTATTAATAATCAGTTTACTTGCTAATATATTGTTTTTGCTTTTTGTCAAATTAGGAGACCAACATCTCTCACTCTAAGTCTGGGAAGAATATTGGTATTTCTGATTGCTTTTAGTATTCTAATTCTCACTCTTCTCCTCTATCTGTCATTCACACAGACGCCCTTTACAAAATAATTGACTCAGCTGCAGTCTCTGTGATATAATAACCAGTTTACCCTACTGAAAGTATTTCACCAGCTCAGCCTTTGTATAAAGCTAATTGTTGTAGTGAGGGTGTGTGTGCGTCTTTCAAGTCTGTGTGTGAGGCTAATGATAAGAAGGAAAGAAAAATGCCAAACTCTCGCTGCTTGCGTGTATGTAGAGGATACATTTATCTTCTGCAGGACACTGTTGTCCCCGAATTCCCTGATGAAAAGAATGGGCTGTGTTTTTTTTGTGCTACTAAATACTTTTGAAAAATCCCACAAAGCTTTTTCCTTTTTATTTTTGTTTGGCGTAACCATCCTGCTGAGCAAAGATAGCAAGTTTAATATCATTAGAACATAACTTTTTCTTTTTTTGTTTCTCATATTGTTTATTTTATGGCTTGGTGCGAAATCTTTTCGGTTGCTTGTTGTAGAAAGTTAACTTAGGATCTTCTGATAAACATTACTTTACTAATCTTTTGGAAACTTTGCAGCTTGTGGTGAACATAAATTTAAACCACTAGGGAAATTTGTAAAAGCCACAGTCAAAACAACAGTGCAATAACAATGCAAACATTATTCCAGACCATACAAAATAGACAATAAAAAAAACAAAACACCCTTTTTTTCTAAAACACACAAAAGTAGCATTGCTATAACTAAAAATATAAATGCTAGGGGAATGTAAGGCTACCAGTGCAACCCAAGCAATAATACATGAGCACCACAAACATTAAACACAACACAACAGTAGTAAAACAGATATATTTAATGTGTTTTAATAATTTTATAATATTTCAAATTAAAAGTAATTTTAAATATGTCTCTAGATCCAAATTTGCTTTGTATCAGTGTGACCTAAATATTTGTAGCCTGTAAGAAGGTTGCATTTCTGAATCACAGAGTAATCTGGCAACATTTGTTTAAAGATTTGATTTTTCATTTGTCTTGGTTTGTATATATTTATAATATTATAAGTTATAAAAAATGCTAAAATGGAAGGAATAATTTTTGCTCAATTTTAAGCAAGGCACCACATCCAACGCTGTGGTTTGTAACTATGATGGTCTGGTGTGTGTGTGTGTTTGTGTGTGTGTGTGTGTGTGTGTGTGTGTGTTTGTGTGTTCATAATGTTTAATTCTCTTCTCTCCCAAAGATTTTAGGGGCTGCAGAAATCTGCTCGGCAGATGGGTCCCTCGCTTTTTACATCTCACTTGAGGGACTAGGAAAAAACCTAGCACAATCTGCATCTCACAATGCAGCATCAGCGAAGTTGTTGAAAAGAGATGAGTACTCTATGCAGTGGTACAACACACATTCCCAATCCAATGCCCTGATTTTTTTTAAATTCTTTAAAGCAAGCAACATGTTTTATGTCTCTGAATGCGGGAGCAACACAAAACCCAAGCACACGGTGTGTGCCTTCTGCTTCCCAGTTAAAAATTTTTTCTTTGAAGTTATCGAGAGCAAGTTAGGGACATTAGGGATTTGCACATGGTGTGGAGAAAGAACTACAAATCCCAGGGTTGATGGTGGAAACAGACCAGCTGTCTGTAGATTGTGCATCAGATGGATCGCCATTGATTACAAAATCAAAACTAATGAGGACCAAGATGTGGCCATGTGTGTTTTTTTAATGACTTCTTTAATATAAATTCAACAAAAGTTTTTTTTGTTTTGTTGCCTCTGTGGTGTGTTAGCTGCCAGTGTTTGCTGCTGCTATTTAACTCTTGTATTTTAGTTTAGCCAACAAGTCACCAGTCTTATTATTTAAAACTTACTAAAACTTACAGGATGTTATGGGTTACTTCTGAGATGAATAATATATTATTTGCAAAGGGAAAATTAATTAATCGGTTTATCCTCTATAACCTGCTTATTTCCTAACTCTGGGTCAAAAGGGATCTGCTGAAGCCTATCCCAGGCTCACCTAGGGTGAAAGGCAGGGGTAAACCCTGGACAGCTTGGCAGTCCATCGCAGGGTCACACATAGACGAACAATCACACAAAACACAGTGGGAGGAAACCAGAGTACACGGAGTAAACAGAGTAAACAGAGTAAACAAAAAAACCCTTGCCCAGGAATCGAACACGGGACCTTTTTTTTGCTAACCACTACGCCACCGCGCTGCCCACAACGATAAAATGCATCTTTAATTTTGTCCATCCAGAAAAAAGTCTGGCATGCTAATATTTCATTGACCATGTTTGCCATTTTTTACAGCATGCATTTGCTGTGACATTGTTTTGATACACTTTTGCATATTCTCATATTTATTCCCGTCCAGTAAAGCATTCATTTTTCTTTAAGATCATGTATTGATAATAGGAAAGTCAGACTGCTCTTCCGAATCTTTTTTCAGCACACCCGAAAGATTCTCAATAGGGTTAAGGTCCCTGTGGCAACTAATTCCTGTGTGAAAATGATTTCTTAAGCAGCTTAAACCTCTCTTTCACAATTTGAGCCTGAGGAATCTTAGCATCTTTTTCAATGTTTTCTTGGAATATGCCTGTGCCATTAGGGAAAAAAAATCCATTAGTGGAATAACCTGGTGAATTTATATATTCAGTTAATCAGCTGGCCTTGCACAAATAATGTTGCTGAACCTTACTACACTGCACCCGTGGCAGGCACAAGGCATAAAGAGTGCATCGCTTGTTCCACCTTTCTTCTTACCCTATCGGGAATCTTTGGGATCTGCATCAGTTTGGAACAGGGTAAATCTGGATTTGTCAAACCACATTGCTATCTTCCACTGTAAAGCTGTTTTAGATGAACCTCAATGATTAGTGGTGTTTCTAAAGCTACACAGTATTTTTTAGTTCAAATGGACATTCTACATTAAATAGAAATGTGATATACTAGATTTGTACCCACTTTAAAAGTGAATTTTATATTTTAAATTGATTTTAATAAATAAATGTTTTTGTGAGTCGAATTATTATATTATATTATATAAGGATTGTAATCAGATCAGCAATTTTTTCAGCATTATTAAAGAAATAATTTTGGTTGAAAGGATTCAAATTCATTCATTTTTCATTTATTCATCTTCTATACCCACTTTTTCCCTAGCTCGGAGGCATAGGGGTCTGCTGGAGCTTGTCCCAGCACACATTGGGCGAGTGGCAGGGGTAAACACTGGACAGGTCGCCAGTCCATCATAGGGCAACACATAGAAAACCAGCCACACACTCTCCAGTCACTCTGGCCACTTTAGAATCACCAAACAAACTAATGTAGGAAACCCTCTGTCTTATTAGAATTAAATAGCAGGAAGTTATTAGGCATATGCTAGTACAAGGGCAGTAGTAAGCCTCCTCTTCAATTCCTCAAAGCTGCTGCACCTGAGCTTTTGTCCATGCCAAAAAAAAACTAGGTTAATCTCAAACCCCGGACTTAAGACCAGCAAATTTTGGCTGCCATACAGTGCAAAGTACTGGGTAAGCGGGTATAGAAGATAAATAAATGAATGAATCTCTACCTAACCCGGTAAATCCTGCTGACTACACCAAAATGTGGATGTATGTGTACCAAACAGTCTGCAACTTATTTAACTATGCCACACCAATGCGGGTTAATATTCCTGATAAAGAAACACACCTGAGTTTTACCAATTAAAAGCATAGGAATTGCAGTGTTAAATATTATAAGACCATCACCAATAAAACACCTGTTTATAGGGAGCACACAAAACCAAAAAACACTATTTATAGATGTGTGTTATAAGCCTGTCTAGGCTTTGTGGAAATTAGGCCAGTCAGCTGCCATTCAGGTCATCATAATTCACCCAAAACTGCATCAAACCAGGCACCATGCACCCACCACAAAGAGGTGGAGTTGACACATCCCACACACACAAAGCACACATTCTTAAATAGGAGCAACTAGCCCTCTCGATTTCATGCCAGGCAAATTGCACATAAGGTAAACAAAACCTGAAAGAAATTGCTTTCTTTCAAACTATAACATTACAAACCATTTGTACTTATGTAGCTTTTTAATAGGCGAAAAAAACAAGAATTTTATTATTAAATGAATTGTAAAACTCAACTTTTGCATTTGCGGTATTTGGCAGGAACTTACATTTATCACCTTTTTTATATAACTCAGCAATTGGGAGTTAGGAGCCTAGCGCAGTGGCCCAGCAGTGGTTACTTCCCAGATAAACCCATACTCTTCTGGTGAGTACTCTAACATCTTAACCACTGTGCTACTACTTTTTTAGAAATAAATAGAAAATTAAGAATGAATTTTTTTTTAACAACCCACTTTTAAAACAGAAGACCAACTATCAATTATTCTTATAAAATTATATTTTTTAGTTGATGCCTTCCAGTTCTCTTTCAACTCTACTTAGACAAATGTCCATGCACTGATTTCTAGAAATGATGCACGTTAGCCTTAATCCATTAACATTTTTACAGCGTAAACAAAAAAACATGCGAATAACAGATCATGGGTTCTGTTGGAGCCTATCCCAGTCCACATAGGGGAAGAGGAAGGCGTAGAACCTCACCAGTCCATCGCTGGGGCACACATAGACAAACAACCAACAATTGTTAGTCCAGAACGCGGCAGCGAGAGTCCTCACTAAAACTAAAAGATATGAACACATCACGCCAGTCTTATCCACACTACATTGGCTCCCAATGAGACACCACATCGATTTTAAAATACTACTTTTAACTTATAAAGCTCTAAATGGTCTCACGCCGCAGTACTTAAGCGAACTTCTAG
>JAOTQW010000002.1:4430724-4441600 GCA_026260075.1 Sisor rabdophorus | reverse complement strand
TGACCCCGGAAAGTTCGGGAATAAGCGGGTACAGAAGATGAATGAATGAATGAATTATGAGTTATTATACATTTTAAGCTTCCATTCTGTTAAACTTTTTATAAATTAACTGAAATCTGCATGATGTAATCTAATTTGTAATGTTTATACTATTCTCTTTACAGCAAACAATGAGGAAACTGCTATTCAAACTCAGTCCATAAAAAGCAAATATATTGATGAACGAAGCATCAACTCCTCTCTTCAGCATTTATTGACCCATGAAACTGGTTGCCAGATAGACTACATCAAGACTGTACCTGCCTCAGTGGATGAAATCAGTTTACAGAAAGACTCTGATATCACTACTCAATTTGCAAACGTCTCCATCTTGTCTTCTGGTAGTAACTACAATATGAATAACTGTAATAGAGACATATATACTTATCAGTTTAATTCCACTGGCCAAGGTTTTCACAGTCTGCCTCGCCAGAATAGTCAAATTTCTCAAAAGTTTAAAGCTATCTATAACAGTTCCCCATACTTCTTAGCATCTGGTTCTACAAGCTCCTTGCCCTATCAGGTTCCCATGCAAAATGCCAGTCTAGACTTACAGCATAAATCAGATTTGAGAATAATACCCACAGACAGTTCTGGGTCTGATTTCCAAAATCAAAAAGAATGTCATACTAAAACTTCAAGCTGTGTTGCTTTGACTCTCCATAGTAACATATCAACATTACATGCTGGTATTGGTTTAAAGAATGCCAGAAACAGTTCTGTCCATGCATCACAAAGCGTAGGCACTGAAGAGACCCCCATATGCTATTTGCCAACTTGTCCCTCAGCCCACTCATTCAGCAGTAGTGGTACATTATGTTCTGCTAGCTCTTCTGACTGCCAATCCAAGGCCTCCCTTCAGATGGCTACAGAGACTGATTCCCGAAGTGAGATTGGGTCAGCACTGAGTTCCAGCATTTTACCGTTGAACAGCAGTTCCTGTTGTGTCTATGAAGACTCTGACATGTCAGAGAGCAGTACTTATAGCCACAGCACTCTTACAATAAACGATTGGACACATAAACGTGGTCCAGTTGACCAATGGACCTCAGGTTGCTCCTCCCCTACTACTGGTAATAGTCTGGAACTTTCACCAAGTAAAACAGACACCAGTTCATTGTTTTCTGTTGACATTGAGGAATGCTTTACTTCCATGCATTTGACATCAGATCAAAAATCATACAGTCATAGTTGCATCAATGAAGCCATTAACACAAGGCACAATGTGTATAAGTGTAAAGAACATCAAAGTCCTGATGACTGTGACAGTCTGCTAAGTAATCATTCATTATCCCGCAGCATTTCCCTGCGGAAAGCCAAAAAGCCCCCACTTCCCCCCAAAAGGACTGACTCATTGCAACGCAAACCACAGCAAAAACTATGCCACAATGACAAACTCTTTAATGAACAACAGATCTTGTGTCTCCATGAATCACTGAAAAGTTATAGTGCTTCATACTCTGGCCAGATACCCTTCAGTAGATTAGAAAACACTTGGAAACTTTGTCCCAAAAGCCATAGCTCAGTTAGTGTAGCAAGTAGTGGAATATTAGCACCAGCTGATGTGTGTTCAACCACACACAGTGACAGCAGCAGTCAGCATTCAGAATACAACGACTCATGGGACTTTCACATAGATAATCCCAATAGAAACTCTAAACATGGCCCATCCCCTCAAATGAAAAGGCCTGAACATAGCGACGACAATTCAAGCAGCTTAAGCAATAATGAGATTCCATTAGCTTCGTGTATAAATTCTGAAATAAATTTCAAGATGGCTGCATCTCCAGATAAAGTCCAACTTATGAATTCACCTTCCAGTGGTTATTCAAGTCAGTCTATTACACCAACTGCAGGTACCCCTGTAACAATTTTGAGAACCAAACCCCCTGCAGGAAGACCTAAACCAAAGGTACCCGAGAGAAAATCCTCGCTGCGGTCGTATGTTAGCTCTTCCCCATCCTCAATTACATCAGATTTGGTGAAAAGCCACCCAACCTCTCCATGTCTGCCAAAAAGATTAACGGGTTTTGTTAACCCCCAGTCCGCTTTAACTAGCTCTTTGCCTAGTTTATCTACTTCCCCAGTCACGTCATCTTCTCTAGCTATAAGCTCTAATTCTGATAAAAACCTAAAAAGTTTTTTTCCAGTTTCATCAACGATACCAGAACAATGTAAAACATCCACATCATTTCCACCTTACAATTCTCATCCCACGTTAGAAGCCTCATCTTCTCTGATAATGGTTGAAAATAAGAGCTTATTACCCCTTCCCCCACCTTCTCCACTTCCTTCATCAAATATTCTTTCAGCTGGGGCCATCCAAAGGGAACTGAACTTAAATCAGTCTTACAAACTTGCAATACAAGAGAGATCATTAATTACTGCACAAGCTCTTCAGAAAGTACAACTCCGACCAATAAAGCTTATCAAACTAGAAAACATTTTCACAGATATTATAACAACAGTTTGTGATCCAGACAACCAACAACATGGCAAGAAGACCGGAACAAAATCTGCAAAAACAGAAATTGTCCAGCAGGGTAATACATCTGACTCTGCCAGTCCACTAGAATGTAATATAAATACAACAGATTTTCAATCAAAGGAGTCCACATCTACTATGCTGGTCTCATCGCCTGTTTCTCCTTTAATTGAACCAGTCAGCAAATCTTATTCTAGTGACAGTCTAGAACTTTTACCTGACACAGGACCTTTGTGTAATTCTGTCCATGCTCAATTTCTACAGTCCACAGCTCCTATATGTTCATCTTATGATACACTACAGGATTGCAAGTCTCTGACATTATCTAAAAATTCTAATTGCGCTCTCGTTATGCACCAGACTTCTTTGAATAATGTTGAGAAACTTAAAGATACTGACTCAGTAATGTCTACAAAGTCAGAAAACATAAACAGTATGCCTCCTATATACACTATTATTCAGCATGAGCTTGAATTAGAAAGTGACTCTCAGAATTCTACACCTACTAGTCCAAGACGACACTCTGTCAGTAGTGAAATCTCCTCAGACAGTCTAACTGAAACTCAGAGCGGTCTAACTCTTAGTGGCCAAGACAATGGAGTGTGTGATCCAGATCTTGGACTAAGTGATAAAGACCCTGTGCTAAGTGATAAAAAATGCATGACAGATGATAGTTTAAGTAGAAGCTCAGGATCAGTCATCTTTAAAGAAGAGGAAAACGATGAAAATGGTGAGATTTCTTTTTGTACATCAAATCCAACTAAAATAATTTTTAGTATTGTCAATTTTAAGAACATGGTGTATTTTATTAATTTTGTTGTTGCCATACTTTTTTACTTTACAATTAAAAGTAACCAAAATACATATGCTTTGTTGTATATTTTAGATGCTATGTTTGATTCTGGAACAGATAGCTCCTCTCCAACATTCAGCAGCAGTGAAAATATTGAGGAAATGATGTTACCTGCACGTCCACGCACTATTGATGACCTATTTGCAGCCATTCACAGGTATCCAAATATAATTTTTGCTTTTATAGTTTTTACTTAGAGAAGAATACTGGTGTGAAATAGGAGAGAGAAGATGGGACTGGAAAAGCCCCAAGCCAAAATCAAACAGTACCATATACAGTATTGAAACAAAAGTGAGTACTTCCCTCCAATTTTGGTATAGCTACAAAGGACAGTAACTAAAAAATAAAACTTGGATATATTTTAGACGAGCTGACGTATAACAGTATTGATTTACTTATGTCTGAAAATAAAAAAGGGAGTGCATTGTTTATTCATCATGTTCATTTGTTTTTCAGTGTTATAGGACCATGTTCTTACTTTGTAGCAATTTAAAATTTGATGCTCTTAGTACAATTTACTCATATTGACCACTAGACAATTACACCTGTGGCACCTTGTGGCAAAAAACTATTAAAGAATTTGCTGAAAAAGCTGAAGATGAAGGTGATAAAGTGGCCAAATATGTCTATAGACCTAAAACCTGCACCTGTAAGGCATCATCAAGCAGAAGGTAGTGAAGCGCCATATGCAAGATCTAGCAGCTCTGTAATATCATTATGAAGGATTAAAAGAGAATCCCAGCAACAACATGTGCAGTTCTGGTGAACTCCAATTCCATGTCCAAAAGGATTAAGTCTGTGCTAGATGACAATGCTGCTGACACAAAATAGTGACACTTTGGACACATGTTCACTTTAGGTGTACTCACTTTTGTTGCCAGCTATTTTGTCGATAATGACTATGTTGGGTTATTTTTTACAGTTACATTTACATTTACAGCATTTAGCAGACGCTCTTATCCAGAGCGACGTACAAAAGTGCTTCAAAGTTGATTGTTGAGCTTCACAATACTGATACAATAGTAACGCAATCATAGTACAAACAAAAAAACATTGAAAGAGAAACAGTCAGTCAATTTTTTGAGGACAGTAAATCTTTATTAAATCTATATTAAATCTATGTTATACAAGCTCCACAATTACTACTCCAAATTTTATTTCAATAGTATTGGTTTTGAAGATGATGTACTGAAATGTAAAGACCCACTACACCACAGGCAATATCCTAAATTCATGTATTTTTTATTACTTTTATGACATAATTGTAACATAATTTGGAACATAATTAGATTATGCTCTTATTTAGTATCCTTTAAATAAGTAGCATATTATAGGTGCAATAAATTAACTGCATTTTCAAAGCTTCTTTGAATATACTCACACTTAAATATGTGCATGATAGTGTAGTTTTAGAAAGATTAAATTAATATAATGAAAGCTAATATTAGACAATCATAATCTGTTAAGTTGTGATTCTTTTTTAAAATAACAAGGTCAAAAAGAAAGGTCCTGGGGCGATGCGACTTGAAAAAGGAACACCCTTGTACTTTTGTTACCTCACCACCAATCTCCCCAACAAGTTCCAGCCCCAGCTTAAATGTGATGCCCCAGCAAAGCATCAACATTCAGCGTAGGTCACACCGTGCCATCACCAACAATGACAGCTTTAAAGCCTTGCTTCTGAAGAAGGGCAGCCGTTCAGAACCTGGTTTCCGGATGTCTGCTATGGAGATATTAAAATGCACCGATCCTCGGCTACAGAGATCCAGTGCAGAGCCCTCATCTCCCTTTTTGGCTCAGTGCACCTCCCCAGGGAGCAGCAGGCGAGCATACGAGCAATGGGCACGCACAGAGGGTGCCTTGCCACAGATTTCACCCTCACTAACCCAATACAAATATGGGCGTGCCAGTACACCACCTTGTTCTGCAAGCAGCCGGTATAATTCTCGCAGTCGCATCCCCAGTGGGCCCATGACTGTGATATGCGAGAGGGAAGGGGAACTTACAGAGTCAACAGACTGTTGCAACATTTCTTTCCCGTTGTCGCTGTCCTCCAGTGCCACATTGGGGGCTCCAGGCAGCACGTAGTCCATTTTATTGGTTATTTTAAACCAACAACCACGTAAAGGTTTCTATCACATTTGGCTATAATCCACTACATTCGTGCTTGCCACACATGCTTGTATTGGCCCACGTCAGCCAAAGAGAAATAGGATAAAGGGGAATTTATGTTTTACAGCTTTATGTGAATTCTTCTACTTGCTGGGGGGGGGGCACTGCTTTGCAATAGAATTTTCAAAGTGTTTCATTTTTTTCTCCAATAAGTCGTCTTCTTTTGCAAGTTAAGAAGTAAAGGATACATGCAAGTTTTCTTTTGATATGATAAGCAAGAAGGATTTACAGATAGCTAATGTGAGGTGTTTTAGAAAGTTAAATATAGCTGACCCAATCAAAGCATGTGCTAAAAACACTAATTAAAAATTTGGAGGTTTGGGTCAAAATTGAAAGGATAGGTTTGGAACAGAACAGGAGAATTTGAGGACTGTGATAGTAAATTTGTTATGGATTGTATATAGGGACATGTATGTACAGGTATAGATAAAATAAGAAAAATAATAAAGGTGTTTAAAAAAACTACATTTCATATCATAGATTTGCTACATTTAAAATGCTCATTTCTATTGTGCCCAAAATATTTTTGAGTAGGCACATGGTAACAAATGTTTTATCTTTTTAACAAATAAAAGATCGATACATTACTAAGTATTAAAAAAAGGTGCTACAAGCTCAATATTAGAAATGGTGCATACTAAAGCTACATAGGTTAACAAAAACAAATATAGAGATAGTTCATATACCAGTGAAAATGTCCATGGTTTTTTGTGTTGCTTTAATGCTGTATAGGATGAAAGACTTAAAGTGCTAAACAAATGAAAAAAAAAAAACACAATAGCAAATCTGAAAGCAAATTTAAAGCCAGATCTTAAAAATGTAAACATATAATAGTAAATCTTTAAACAACCAGCAGCATGTAAAAGATGTAATGTGCATATTTCTAGACCAAAAAAAACGGACTGACTTTAAGTGGACATACTGGCTGTCATATTTATCTTGAAATCTAAAGCATGTTTAAGATTTATGAAAGCACTTTAATGGGACGTACATGTCAGTTTATTAAGCACAATTAAAGAAATGTTCAGAAAATGTTAGAAGAATATTTTACGAAGAATAATTTCCAGTTTGATTTTAGAACAAAGAATGACTGCCCCAGATTTGCTACTGTGGGTTTTTTTATGTAAAGATATTGCATTTTGTTTTTACACTTTGAGACTTTTATATTAGAGCCTTGTACTTATCATACCTGCATTAGTCTGAAAAAAGGCAAATAAAATTTGTTTTGAATTAATTTGGTTAAATCAATCCTTTTGTACTACAATAAAATGTGTTGACCAATTGAGTGTAAAGTTTTATTTGTATACAAGTGTATGATTCATGTATGATTAAAAAAACAATTAGTTACACTGAACTCTGGAGCATCCTCATGATGGGTCAGGGTTTAAGGTTAAAGCTCAGTGGAGGTTCCTCTACAAGGAAGCTGTATTGAAAGAATAATGCTTCTGTGCGAGTCCTTCTGATAAGGATGAAAACATCAATTTTTTTTATTTTTTTTAACCAAATTAGACTGAAATAGTTTGTCTCTTAAATAGGCTCTTCTTGTTCTCAAGTTAAGAATCAATTATAGTGGTGTTTAAATCATGGTTTACTAAACCAAGAACGGTTTCTTTGAGCTGATGATGCTGAAGAAACAATACATGGCTGCTTATTGTGACAAACACAGAACCATTATACGAACTAGTTCTTTTGGACAACTGTTCTGCTAAAACATGAATTAATTACATAGAAAAATAGTACAGCAAATGGTTTGACAAGGATTAAAGTAGCTATCTAACTCATTGTCTAAGTTTTGTAAATTATCCCTGCTTGCTAAGATCATATTAATTTTTAATTTCTAATTGGTTTTATGTCCCTGGATGCATGTTTACCAAAAAAACTCGGTAAACAACATTCATCTTCTATACCCACCTATTACCTAACTCGGGGTCACCTGAAGCCTTTCCCAGCGCATATAGAGCGAGAGGCACAGGTACACCCTGGACAAGTCGCTAGTCCATCGCAGGATCACACATAGACATACAACCATATATACTCGCGCACACACACAGTTAACCTAATGTACATGTAATGAACATGCACAAAAAAAACTATGCCTAGGAATGAAACCCAGAACCTTCTCTTTTAAAATAAATTATATGACTGGATAACAGTGTAATAGAACAACTATTTTGTTATTGATTAGATTTTTTACTTATTGGTAACATGATTAATAGCTCTCTTCTGGCTGCCACTGGTGCAACTACAGAAACAATTTATTGTGTTATTATAATTATTTTTTAAGTTTAAATAATAAAAAGTGTTTGCAACTAAACTTTGAATCTAAAATAGTTTTCAATTAAGGTTTGCATATAAAAACACACTTTAACAGTAGGAAGAATTTAAAAAGTGTAAATAAAGAAAAATTACATTGCACAAACAAAACAAAAAGATTAAAATGTAATTTATTAGAACCTTCTTTATGAAAATAATAGCCATTGGTAGTAATAATAGCGTAATTAACAATTGATTGGTTATGCATGTCAGTTTACAACGACCTACTATGCCAAGGTAATCTAAATTGTTTTTATTGTGGCACATATGCAAAGCTAGTACAAAATTCCGTTTCACATATAGCATTGAAAAATATACATGTTCACATTTACCAGTAATTCAATAATTATAACTTTATATATGCACTTTAGAACCAAGCTGAAAGGGGTACAACCTGAAAAGGTGACCAGTCTATCACAGGGCCACATATAGACAACCAACCACACACTCACGAGCACAGGGAGAACTGGCACACAATAAACAGAACACACATATAGACCCCTGCCATCCTTAAATCAGTAACCAATAAACACAACCTTTAATTTGAAAAACATTAGACACCACTGAACCATTGAAATACCACTACTGTGCCACAATGTGTTAGACGATACTTTTGACCCATTTGCAATGCTGGCATATAAAAAAAAAGAAAGAAAAGGAAAATCAATTCTTCATATTGTTGTCAGGCAAAAAGAAATACTTAAATCTCACTTTCAGTTTAGAGAGACAAAGTTAGCAGGAAAAATTCCAACCTTTCCCCTCAGCTCCCCCTCCCACCAGTCATACTGTGAGTCAGTCTTTGTGATGACAGTGATGCGATCACCCACAGCAAAGCTTAGATCACCAAGTTGCTGCCCCGTGAATTCATGCATGGCTGTAACAACCAGAGCACCACCTGATGCCTCACCTGTAGGGTTTCGACAAACGAGAGAAAGATGTCAACAGAAAAGCTCAACAAAAGGTCAAGAAACAGGAATTTTTACAAATATTTTTTAATACTGAAAGTATTGAAAATTGTGTATCTGGATTTCTTTATAGCTTAATTGTGAAATTCATTTATTCATCTTCTGTAATTCTGTACTCACTTATTCCCAAACTTAGGGTCACAGGGGTCTGCTGAAGCCTATCCCAGCACACACATGGCGAGAGGCAGCTACACCCTGGACAGGTCACCAGTCCATCGCATAGACAAACAACCACATCACTACCATGAGCAATTTAGCTTCACCAATCAACCTAATGTACATCCTAATGAAAAAAATATATAACCATTTCTTTAGCCATTTAGAAGTGGACTTGCTGCTGTGCTTTGGACTATTGTCCTGTTGCCGAATCTAAGTTCAAGGTCACAAAGAAAAGATGGAAACCCTTCAGAATTCACGGCAGAATTAATGGTTCCATTTATTACAGTCTTTCAGGTCCTAAAACAGCAAAACAGCCGCAGACAATCACACCACTACATTTTAAGAGACAACTTCAAGAGACAACCAAGTAAAGTCTTTTTGATCAGTAGCAGTTTTCGGCAAGCGAGGCCTGCAGTTCTTTGGATATTGTTGGGAGGTCTTTTGTGACCTCTTGGATTAGTCGTTGCTGTGCTCTTGGGGTAAGTTTGGTCAGCCAGCCACTCCTGGAAAGGAGTTTTTAACATTTGTAGATAATGGCGCTCACTGGGGTCTTAACCTTTTCCAGACTGATAGCTATCAATTACTTTTGTTTATTTCAATTTGTTTCTGAATTTCTTTCATTTTACATAATATCGATCTTCTGAGAATCTTTTGGTTTACTTTACTGTCAGGCATGTCCTATTGAAGTGATTTCCTGATTGCGAACAGGTGTAGCAGTAATTGGGTCTGGGTGTGGTAGTAATCAGGTCTGGGTGTGGCTACAGAAATTGAACTCGGGAGTAATTATGTTTTAACAGACGGATCAAATTTAAAAATTGCATAATTTTTTTAACGGTGTTATCCTATATTTAAATAATTTAATTTGATAATTCAAAACATTACAGTGTTACAAAGGTACAAAAAATAAAGAAATAAGAGGGCCAACACTTTTTTACACCACAGTATAAGCATTCATCCTAAACATACATTTGGCAAAGAGCTCTTTGGTACTGTAAGTCCTATAATATACAGCTTTTTAGACACCTATAATAGTAACTGGCGGTAGTCGCCTTACAACGAGAAGGTCCTGGGTTTAAATCCTGGGCACGGCTTCTTTCTTAGGGTACTCCGGTTTCCTCCCACAGTCCAAAAACATGTGCATTAGGTTGATTGGCGAGTCTAAATTGCCCATAGGAGTGGACTGCAATGGACTGGCAACCTGTCTAGGGTGTACCCCCTGCCTTTCTCCCTATGTGCGCTGGGATAGGCTTCATCAGACCCCAGTGATCCCGACTTCAGGAATAAGCAGGTATAGAAGATAAATAATTGATAATACTGAGGCACACTAGAGGGCAGTGTATCTTACCATTTACCATCCCAACTAAGCAAAGTCAAATTCTTGGTTGTTGCTGTAAACCCAAGTGATTTTATTTTTTCAAATAAAAACAAATCTCAAGCATCAAGAAACAAAAAGCATCAGTTCTCTGTTGTTTAAATCTTTTCAGCTAATATTATTAAAAACCGGCTGTGTTGTTATATTAGTTGAAACAAAAGTACTTGAAAAAAAGATCAGTTAAGAACATTTCTACACTCTTATCCAGAAAGACTTATATTTATCTTTATCTGACTGAGCAATTAAAGGTTCAGGACCTTGCACAGGGGCCAAGCATTGTTAACTTGGTCGTGCTGGGAATCGAACACCCATCTTTCATATAGCATTCCAACACCTCAATCACTGTGCTACCACTTTACTAAATAATAAGTGGATTAAAATAGCAAGAATGGTGATGCTAAGCCCCAAAACAACATTTAGTGGAATCACTATTAAAAATCTCAGGACAGGCTTAAATGTATTATAGAACTTATTATTAACAGTAAGATTTAGAAAGGCAGACTGAAACAACATACATA
>JAOTQW010000002.1:4408241-4419117 GCA_026260075.1 Sisor rabdophorus | reverse complement strand
ATCTATCTATCTATCTATCTATCTATCTATCTATCTATCTATCTATCTAGTTTATGTATAGTTTTACATATATATATATATATATATATATATAGATATATATATATATTACATCATATAATAAAAAGTACATATTTTTAAAAGTATTGCTGATTTTTGTTCTTCTTCTTTTAGAAATGCACTTTTTCAGTATCAGTTTAACAAGGGCAAAATATTCTTGTCAGTGCCTCTTCCTCTTGGTGGAAGATCCTCTTCAGAGTTATACATCCCCTCAGAGTTAACACTTCCTCCCATTAATGCGCCATTACTTGGGCTAAATGTGCCTGAAGCTAATTACAAAATCCCTTCCTTCACAGTACCTCTGAGCTTGGATTTCTCATTGCCCTTGATTGGCATAGGAGAGGTTTCAGCTAAAATAAACAGCAACTTCTATGATTGGGAAGGTTTACTTCAAGGAGGAAATTACACTGATGATGTTCCTAGCTTCATTGCAAAATACAAAGTTATGGCCAACAGCCCTGTGACACCGCTTTCATATAATATTGAAGGTCAGATGAAAATATCAATTTCTTTATTAGTAATTAAAATATGAGCATTTTCCATGGAAATAATTAATGAATTAATTTTCTGTATAAATGTTTAAACATTTAAATATAATGTTCCTTGTTTTTTTTATTAAGGTATAGCTCTGGTTTCTGGAATAGTTGATGACACCCTTAAGGTACTTGTGAATGGCTCCTTAAACCACAGCTTTCTTGATGCCAGCTACAGTGTCCTTAAAAGCATAAATGCCCCCCAGTCCAGGGCAATTTGTAAGCTTCAAGCAACTAGCCCATTTGGCTTAGAAACCTCTTTGTATTATGCTACACAGACATTTGGCAAAGACAATGAGTTTATTGTAGATGGAAACATGGATGGAGTCTTCAAAATAGGGCCCCTGTATGCCAACGCAACATACACCGAATTGTACAACATAGATATCTTTAAACAGGAAGGAAAAGGAGAATCTGTTTTGAGATTTGACTCTTCAGTCATCCAGGGTCAAACTGTGACCAAGGGTGAATATCGCAATAAAGAGTTATCCATTGTGTCAACAACAAATTCACAACAGGACACGTTGAAGAATATCGCTGAAGTAAAGTACAAAGATGGTAAATTATCTTTGAATTCAGATGGTACTGTTACAGCATTAAACAAAACACTCTGCTTTCAGACTAAGTTACATATGGCAAACAAAGATGCCAGTTTCAAATTTGAGACCAATGCTAATGATGCAGCAAATCGAGCATATTCTGTACTCATGGGCTCTCTCAATGACAGAGGTCTTGAAGTGAACTTGGATGGATTTTTGAACTCTGTCAATACCCATGGAACTCACAAAGGCACACTAACTTTAGGAGTGAATGGCTTGACCACAAGTTGTACAACAATCCTTCAGAGCGGCTTGCTGACAGTTGAGAATGTTTTGAATGCTGGTATCGATGGAACCCAGGGAGCCTCCATGACACTTGTTACTAAAGCATTAGGTCTTGACAATAGAGTTGAGTTCAATGCAATGGGCAAGTTCTCTAAGGCTGAGCTTTCCTTTACCAGTGTATTTAAAGGCAATGCTTTTGAGGCAGATGCAAGGAACACAATAAATTTTGTTCTGAATAGGCAAGGCCTAAAAGTATCCAATTCTATCACAGGCATCTTACAAAAAATGAAGACTGAAAGCACCCATTCCCTGACTATAACTTTATGGACTCTAGTATTAAACTCCAAAACAGACTGTTTTGTCTCTGATGGTCTATCATACAACCATGATTTGGAGCTTTACATGAGGCCTTTTTTTACGTCTCTGAAAGCAAATAATAAAGTTCAGATATTTGATGTTACCCTCAGCAATTACGGCTTTCTAAAGATGGAACCATTTAAGTTGGAGGCAACTGAAAGTATTATTGGCAGATACCAGGAGGATACAATTAAGGCCACTTGTGAAATCATCTATTCAGACTTGAGTGGTTCAATAAAATGTGACACAACTGGAGACGCTCTGGAATCCAAAATAAGCCAGAATGTTGAACTGGAATTTGCTGGATTGTCTTCTGTTTTTAAAAGTGAGACCCATTTAACTTCCAAAGCTTTGCACCTAGAGAATGTCATCCGTGCAATGGCACTGCCATTTAGCTTGACTGTTGATGAAATTATGAACATGGACTGTTCATTAAATTGGTATGGGAAGCACACTGGAAAAATATACAGCAAGTTCCTCTTTGAAGCAGAACCCTTTTCCATTGCTAATTTCCATGACTGGAGGGCTTCATCGACACACATGTTACCAAATGGAAATTCAGCAGAAAGTAATTTTGAAAACAAATTTAATGGATTGTTGATACCCAATGAGCACTCTGTTTTTTGGAAATTCAAGTCTAAGTTAAATAACTATGCATACAATCAAGATGTCAGTATTTACAACAACGAAACTGATATGGGAGTTGAGCTGTCTAGTGTGTTTCACACAAACCTTTCAAGTGACAATTCATTGGAAACCCAGGAATACAGCTTTTCAGGTTTTCTTAAATATGACAAAAACAGTGATTGTCACATAATTGATTTGCCCTTTATAGGGAGCATTCCTGTGGCATTGGAGAGTATAAAATCCAATATTGTGAATATGCTCGAGTCGCTTCAGCAGTACCTCCATGGATTGGATATCAATGATTTGGTAAGACAGTTTCGAGAATCTTTGGAAAAAGTTCCAAAAAATGTTTACTACATTATAGAGGAACTTGACCTGCAGAACAAATTTAATATTGCAAAAAACAAGGTGATATTTTTAGTACAAGAATATGCTGTTACCATGGATGAGATTGAAGTATTGATGGAGAAGCTCAAGGTTGCTTTAGAAAAAGCCATAGTCGATTTTGCTATTGAAATAATAATTATTAAGACAACAGTAAAAGAAATTATTGAAAGTGGATCATGGACAGAAGTTTTGGAAACAGTTGGCGATGAAATCAAAACCCTTGATAAAAGCTATAGCATTACCAGTACAATTCTTACAGTCATCAATGCCTTTGAGGATGTAATTAGTCAGACTGATTTTCTGAAGTTGCAGGACAGCAGCATGACTTGGTTAAGAAACCTGGATACTAAATATGATGTTACAGCAAAAATTAGAACAAAATTGAGTGACCTTAAGCACGCAATAGAGGCCTTTGACATTATGAAGCTTGTTCAGGATGTGATAAGCTATATAAGATCATCTGATTTGGAACAGTATTTAATTCAGCTCCCTGATCATATCCCATCTGAAGACATTGAAAAAGTGATAGATTCCATAAAAGATGTTATTCTTAACTGGATAGATGAATATGAATTAATTGAAAAAATCAATTACGTTTATTCAAAAATAGGTAGGCTGTTTAAGAGATATGAAATTGAAAAGAAGATGGAAATCTTCATAGAACAAGCAACCATACTTCTTCAGCAGTACAAGATCGACAAGACAGTTGAGGCAATAGTAGAGACGTTGAAGTCTGTTCCATTTGAATATGTTTTAGACAATATCATGAAACTACTTAATGCAGTTGTTAATACATTAAAATTAGTTGACTTTGAGAAAAACCTTGATGAATTAATGAATCACATCCAAATAACTATTAGGACTCTCAAAAATTTTGATTACAATGAATTTGTCACTGACGCCAACCAGAATATTAGTAAATTCATTAATTATATCAACAAACAAATATTGCTTTATGAAATCCCACAGAAAATAGAAGCATCCAGGGACTTTCTAAGAGAAATGCATCACTCCCTGGTTATGTATTTGGAGCAACTGAAAAAAACCAAAATAGCTGAGCTTTATAAGATTATGAAGGGTATAATAGACAGAACAGCTTACAAAGATATTAAACTAAAGATTCTGGACACCCTTGAAGATATGAGAGCTAGAATTTATGACATGGACATAAGAGATGAAATCCTAGTTTACTTGGAAAGAGCAAGTGAATTCTACAACAATGTGCTTGTCTACATCTTATTACAATTCCACAATTTAATTGACCTTATACGCAACGTATATGGTGAGCAAGAAGTTCTTACTCAGATTCAACAAGCTGTGGAAAAAGCTCTAGTGTTTCTCAAAATGGCTAAAATTGAATGGCTGGAATTTACAGTTCCATTTACCACATTTCAAGTTCCTGGTTTGAGCATAAGTCTGCATAAGCTTCAAGATATGAAAATCCCAACTGAGATAAAGATACCTGAGTTTATGGTCATGGATTATATTTATGTTGCACCTATCTCTATTAACTTTAAAGAAATCAAAAGCAAGATCATTGAATTCATTGACAAACTTAAAGAGTTTGAAATTCCAGAGCTGGATCCTGAAGCAACATTTGGAGACTTAAGGGTACTTTATTGGTATTACATGCCTGATTTCACTTTTCCAGAGATACGAGTTGTAGAGGTACAGTTTCCAAAAATTCTTATACCAAAATTAAATATGGATAATTTTAAAATGACCATGTTACCAATTCCTGAAGTCAAGCTGCCTAATTTCACACTAGAACCGTGTGTACCTGCCTTTGGAAAGCTATATGGAGAATTCCAATTCAAGTCCCCATACTACACAGTTATCACAGAGACAGCATTTCAAAATACAACAACTACAAGCTCAGAGCCACAGTTCAAAGCTACTCTGACATCAAAAGTAACTTCACCTCTGAATGTTCTTGGCTACTCTTTGGAAGCAATGCTTCAAATTGAAGCCCCCAAGATGAAGAAACTGGTAATAACTGAAACCATTAAAACCAGCCACATGGCTTTTACTATCAACCATGAAGGATCACTTATTTTTAGTGGCCGTTCAGCTCAGGCAACCGCAAAGACAGAAGCTAATGCCACAACTGCAATATACAAAGCTGACTTAACAAACAATTTAGAAGTCAATCTAAGACATGGAATAACCATGATTATGAACACAACCTACAACCATGACCTAAACATTGCCTCTATGGTTTTTTCAAGTCAGGCCACATTTATCAAAAATGTTGAGGCTCAACTTGAATCTAGAACTATCTCTTGGAATTGCAGAAATGTGGGAAATGGAAAATGGTCACTCAGTGATTACACTGATGAAGGCATCCACAAAAGCACTGTTGAATTTAGAATTAATGCAAGTACTGCAAAACTAACCTTTGATGGTGAGACAAGCAGCAACATCCTTAAAGCAAAACAGTCACTCAATGCTGAATCTGTTATCCTGAGTCATATTATCATTGATGTTGGTGCTGAGACGGAGACTCCCTTCATGAAGACAAGTGTGATGAAACTGACAGGAAAAGCTCAAATGGAGGGTCTCAAAATGGAACTTACCACCTCACACAATGCAGAATTTACTGGACAAGTCAGTGGAACTCTATCAAATTCTTGTGATTTTTTTGCCCAGCCATTTGAGATCAATGTTGACTGCAAAAATAAAGTAAACTCCAAAATAGTCTTGCCCCTTAAACTAACTGGAAAGTTTGATCTGCAAAAAGACTTTAAGATGATTTTAAATTCTAAAAAACAACACTTAAGTTCTGTAAGTTTAACGAGATTTAACCAATACAAATATAACTTAAAATTTACTTTAGAAAATAGTGAAAATGATGCAGGGCTCTATATATCAGGGGACGGTGAGGCTAATCTTGACTTTTTGACCATTCCACTAACTATTCCAGAGATGACAATGCCATACTTTGACACTAAAACACTTATGATTAAAGACTTTTCCTTATGGGATAATTTTGGTCTCAAAAACCTACTAGCCACACCTCGTCAATCATTTAATATTGACTTTAATCTCCAATATAAAAAAAACAAGGACACACACACTTTTAACCTAAATCTTAAACCTATCTATGCCTTTATTAAAGAAAATGCTCAAATCTTAGATGGGCACTTTGAAATTGGACGGGATAAAATGTTTAAAGCATTAACAAATTCTTATAACCAAGCCAAGACCCAGTTTGAGAATTTTAATATTGACACACCAATACAACCCTCAAGATATTTCGCTGTCCCAGGATATACTGTACCACTGTTAAATATTAAAGTCTCAACCTTTAGAGCAGAGCTACCTGTAGTCGGCTATTTTATTCCCAAAAAGCTTAGCACACCTAGTTTACAAATTCCTATGATGGGTTTTTCAGTACCCTCATATACATTTATACTTCCTTCTTTAGAATTGCCAGTTTTACATGTGCCTAAAACCCTTAAAGAGCTGAGACTACCAACATTTACACTGCCAAAAATTCAGAACAATATTATAATACCTGCACTAGGAAATTTGACCTATGACTTCTCATTTAAGTCCCCAGTAATCACTATGAATTCAAATGGTGGCCTCTACAACCAATCTGACATTGTGTTTAAACATGGATCATCTTCTTCCTCTGTTTTTGAGTTCCTAAAGGGCAAATTTGATGGAACAACCAGTATCACTAGAAAGAGATGTCTGAAAGTGGCTACAACTTTGTCACTCGAACACAAAAATGCAGCATATAATCATGACAGCAGTGTCAGTGTCACTAAGAGGAGCATTGAGTCTTCCCTAGCAAATGTTCTAAAAATTAGCCTGCCTGTTTTCACAATGGAAATTAATCATCAACTTCGTGGAAATACTAGAACCAAGCCTAATCTTTCTTCAAACATGAAGGTTGAATACCACTACAATCTTCCAGAATTTAAAAGTGATGGCAAGGGAAACATCCAGCATGACATTGTACTTGATGCACTCTCATCATATTTCTCTGTGGAGAGTTCTTTAAGGGAAGAGAAAGATGGAACAATAATGGAAAAGGGACATTTTTCAGAATCCTTAAAAAATGATGCAATAATATTCCTAAATATCAATGGTCTACGTGTTGCTTCAAAAACAGCTTTAAGCTTAGACGCCGATTACAAGAACGATAAAATCTGGAATTTGGACCTTACTGACAACCATGAACTTGAAGCTTCTCTGAGACGCATTTATGCCACTATGAATTATACAAATAAAAATGAGATAAATGTTGCCTGCTTTTCAACCAGTGGACGGCATTCCGCAATGGGAACTTTTGAGTTTCTTCCACTGAAAACTCTGTCTGCTGGTCTAACGGTTGATGTATCTCAGCCATCTAATCTTGGGCATGCAAATTTAATGGAGAATATAGATCTAGCTGTTACCTCAGATCAACAGAAATTCATTTGGAGCAGCAAGAAACAACTAGCATTAATAAAACATTCCATGGATATCCTGCTGTCCAATAATGAAAGTGAGATACGCATGGAGTTTGCAAAATCTTTTGAAGGTCATCTTGTATTTTTAAAGTCTATTAAACTGCCTATCTATCAGAAAAGTTTATGGGATGTATTAAAGTTCGATGAGACCACCAGTCCTGAAAAATTACAATACCTTAAATTTGCTACTCATGTGGTATATACCAAGAGTATGGATGGAACACTGTTTTCACTGCCCACAAAAGTATTTGAAAATGGAGTCGTTGTTAGTTTTCCACAAACCACACTATCACTTCCAGACTGGGTAAAACAGATTTCACTGACGATAAAAGAAATAGATCAGGGAATTGACAATGTGGACATGATTAATTCTGTTTCTATCCCATTTGTAATCACTGTTCCAACATTCAGAGTGCCTCTTACAACTATCCAAGTACCACCCTTTTCCCTAGATATACAAAACCTGAAAATTCCAGATTCTGTCAGTTTTGATGCTTTTGATTTAACTTTGCCAGGACTGCCAAAGATCAAGGTTCCCAGCTTTAAGGTTGACACAAAGTACATGAAGGACAAAACGGCATTCATACGTTTACAGATACCTCACTATGATGTCACAATCGCACCATTTTCCCTGCCTAAATCTTTTACCATTGGTGAATACACAATCAGCTTGGATGACATCATTAGAGCAATATGCAATTTCGAGGTGCCATCTCTAACAATTCCAGAACAGAAGCTTGAGATTCCGGAGATATCACTCAACATACCTCTCAGTGTATTTATTCCAACATTTGGTGCCCTCTCTACTTCTCTGAAAGTTTCTTCTCCAATTTACAACAACACATGGACTGAAAAATTTGAGAACAATTCACCAGGCATTGTCTACACTTTAAAATCCTCATGCACATCTACCATGGCATTCTTGGCATATGACCTGGAAGGTAATGATTTGATTTAAATGAAAAAAGCTTATTTTAAATAATTATTATGTCAGTCATACTACCTAATATTCTTCTAATTTTTTATTTAGCTGTTGCTAGTGTTTTATTGGATAATGTAGCTTTGAGTGTAGATGGAAAATGCATCTTCTCCCACAATGATTTGAAAGTGAACTTAAAGCATGATCTTCAACAGTATCTAAGGTAATAGAGTACAACTATAATATTTATGATACCATTTTAGGAGCTGATATAGTTCTCGTTGCTAATTTGAGCATTTTTCCCGTGCAGAAATAAACGTGACGTGGCTTCGGTCTCAAGGTAACTGTGTTATATTTTATTAGACTCTATTATCTGCTATGTGTTACAGCTTTTCTTGAATGTTGCTAGAACCAGAATGCCAAAATAGGCAAATGTCCAACTTATTAAATGGTTAATGTGTTTCACAGGCCCACAAAACACACAATGGACATTGATGTAATTAGTCAAACCTTTGCTGATGTGAAATTTCGATATGCCTCCCACAATAAGGGCATCACATCTTCAGTATCCTACCCAGCCAGTTTTGTTGGATTTCAGTTATCAAGGAGAACACCATCACAGTACAATGCAAAAGTATTTACCAGATCATTGGTAAGAACGTTTTTAAATCACATACTAAACTGATACTCTGAAAGCAGTAAGTGTTATTTTTCTCTAAAAAAAAAATCTGTTTTTTGTTCATGTAGTCATCACCTGACAAGGATACTGACCTACTGAATTTCAAAGTTACTCTTAAAAACTCAAAAAGACTGACCCTTCAAACTAGCTGGCAACTTAATGGGCTCTTTGACATGATTAACGACATTAAAGCAAGGCTTCCGGATATGACAGCAGCCCTTTATGATTTTGTTAACAAATATCACAAAGCACATTTTGGCATTGACCTTAATCGTGCCACATCAGAGATTAAGAATGCCATAGCTAACAACATTGACAGAGCTTACAGCAACATCCCCATGGCATTTGATGCAATACAGCGTTCAATTTATCACCTGAGCCAGCAGAGTCAAACAATGATAAAAAGAACTGTGAATAGCATGCCAGAGATTAACTTTCAGAATATAATCTTCAAAGCTTTTAATAATGTTAAAAAACTACTTCAGCATTATGAGTCCAATGTTAGAGTCGTGGTGGATGCCGTAAGGAAGTTCCTAAGTGAGACAAAGTTTCATTTACCAGGTTTTGAAGAGAAGTTCACTGGTCAAGAGTTGTACTACAAGATGAGACAATCTGTGTCCCAGGCAATAAAAAGAGCTGCAAGTAGATTTAACAGCCTGGTGGAGGCTATAGCTGACACCTTTGCAAGCTTTGTTAATGCGATTCACTTCAGTCTTCCCTATACAAATGTAGTTGTAAACGGTATAGACATTTTGAGGAATCTGAAGTCTGTAGCAAAGTCCACACAAGATCAGATTTTTAAAGCAATGAAGAAGTGGGAAGGTTTCGAGCTAGAAAGTCTGCTACAAAACATAAGTGACTTTGTAAAACTGTGCATCCAGAAGACTGGGGAGCTTATGACATATTTACAGACAGAAAAATTAAACGAGCTGTCTAATAAACTCAAGGGAATTTACACTGAGGCCAGCAATACACCAGCATTACAGAAACTTGAAGCGCAAATTCAAGCAGCAAAAATAAATGTAGCAAATTACAAAGACCAAGCAGCGTTGATGTTCCAGGAGTCCTACAAAAAGCTCTCAATAAAGAACTTCAACTCAGAAATCAGTAAATCAATTTCAGTTGTAGAGGAACAACTTAGACCTTACATTGAAAATATTATTGAATATTCAAAGAATGCTTCACAGTATACACAGCCATACATAAAAATAACCAGCAAAAAGGCAGACATGGATATTCCTTTACCATTCTACTGGAATTCTTTCAGTGAATGGCCAAGCATGACTTAAATGTTATGTTTAAAATTATTTTCCATTTTTCTATACTTAAATGTGTTTAAATAATTGTCTTCCATATGTCATGTGTTTATACAAAATTATGTTTTAATGTTTATGTATAATTTGTTGACATGCATAATAAAGTTTTGTTTGCAAACAGGTAATTTTTATTTATTGGTTGTTCAAACTTTTTTATAATTAAATGCTCTTGTAATTGTATTTAAGGATAAAAATGTTTAAGAAGACATCGAAGTGATTTACGTGCCATACCTGTTATTAATTAAGTAAATGAAGATGCTAATATACTTGTTAAATGAGTAAAAATAAACATGCACTTAATAATCATTAATAATCATCAAACAGTCCTCAAAGACCCCAAAGGAAACCCTAGTTGTGTATAAATTTACACAAAAACTAATATAAACAATTTTAGGGGAGAAAATGTTTTCAATTTGAAATTAAAAATTATTTACAATTAAGGGATTTACATTTTACGAAATAGCAGGCTTTATAAGGAGAACAAGGGGTTATGTCATACCCATGTCAGTAAATATCATGATTACTTTAGGGGACACACACACACACACACACACACAAGTATAGTGCCCACTAGAGGACATCAGAGATTTAGATTTTTTCTTTTACAGCTATAATATGTATTTCTTTATTTTATAATTTATTTGACGTGGACTGGCGTCTATCTATCTATCTATCTATCTATCTATCTATCTATCTATCTATCTATCTATC
>JAOTQW010000002.1:4362272-4380757 GCA_026260075.1 Sisor rabdophorus | reverse complement strand
ATATATATATAGATATATAGATATATATATATATAACATGCAAATGCAATAAAACATTGAAAACCAATGGTTGGACCTTACTTTAGTAAGAATTTACTTTTATTTAAGTTTTATTTTTAGTAATAAACTCTTTGCTTTAATAAAGTTATCTGTACAGAAAAATTGCATAGTAAAAAAGAAAAGGAAATTGCATGGTAAAAAAAGAAAAGCGGATGGTACAATATGTGCTTAATTTTTGAATTTCAAAATTTATATGATTTTGTAATAAATTTTATATAAACAAAAAAACATTTCCGAGTGGAAATTGTCTACAGATAATTTATATACCAATTATGTACAATCCTTTCTATGTTACAGAAAAACTTGCACATAGTGCAATGACAATACTTTAGTTAATTGGAAAGACATACACAGCATTTTTCTTTTATTTTGTATAATGATCATTTTCATTATAATTTCTTGTTATAGGTTTACATATCCGGGGCTTGATAGAAAATAAGAAAGAACTTTAAATTGAAAACTAGAATTTTTAAATAAGTACAAGGACGATTTTACTCTTTCATCTCAAATTTAAAACGAGCACGTTATAAACTGGGTACAGTAAAGTAAAACAGATGTTTGATTTTAACGCAGTGAACATTGTCTAACATTGATCTGTACAGCAACATTGCCAAAGCCTTCAATCGAAACATTGCAGTGCTGTAGGATTTACATTCAGTGTCTTAAAACTCTCGGCTGGCTTAAAACTTGGCCAGCTAAAATACCTACAAAAATGCAGTTCCTGCAGCTTTACATTTTTCATTCTAACATACGATTGGGGACAAAAGATTCTTTAACTTTAGAAAAATTTTCTTCAGATATTTTCTTCAGAGACAATTTTTTATTTTAGTGGCCTAAGCAGCTATTTTGTTGTAAAAGAAAAGGTAACATATATGTCTAAAAAAGAAGGCCGCATTGCGGTAATTATAACTGAATCAGAAGTAATAAACATGTTTGTCATTTTGATATCTGTAACTTTTTGTGCTAGAATTTTAGGCATAATTAAGCTTAAGTCTGTGTATAAGTAAAGAAGTATGTAGGTTTTATTATTATTGTTAATAATTATTAGAATGAACTAATGCCACTGTTTTTGTTTAGAATTTATTAAATAGCCAATATATTCATATTATTTATAAATGCTTATGCTGGTTAAACTCTCACAATACTGTGTTACTGTCCACAATAAATTGCCTTTACTGAAGCAAATCTTGAGCTGAGCATATTAGCTTCTGTTGTTAGTATACGACACAGATGAACATACTACAGATAATAGAAAATAATGGCACAATTTTTTTAAAGAATGCAATACTTGTGTATCACTACATTTTGGTGTACATATTTTTTCTATAACAAATTGAATGTTCAGTCATATAGGTCTTTTAGAGTTTATTTGAAATGGGCTAGTTCACTTGGCTTGGTTCCAACTTGTTTTTTTCTTTTCTTTATTTCTTAGATTTTACAGTCACTGTCTTATGTCCCTTAGCAGGTGTAGAATCTGAGGCTGCATTCACGAGACTGTGCTTGATGGGAATGTTTATCCTGAAATGTACTGAACATAAAGAACTACAGAGACAAGGAAAAGCAAACCAAACTACACATGCAGCTCAACCTGACAAGAGGGTTGTCACATGATGCCAAAAATCATTTTGACATTCTTGGCTGTCTAACCTCTTTTCCAGGTTCTGAGGTTCAGTGAAGTCATTCACCTCCTGCACATGTGGACATCATGAAGAACACAGTAATTGTATCTAGTCCTTAGATGCCAAGTAGGCTGTACCCATTGCTTTGTTAAAAGTTAAATGGGTTGCGTAAACAGCTCGACAAATTTTTTGAGTAAAACAAATAATGAATGAGATTCGTAACAATGTATGCTTTGAGACCTCCCGTTTCTGGGCCATCAAGCACTGTCTATGATGCTGAGTAAAGGAAGTGAGATGTCACCTCTCGGGAACATCAGCTGTGTGTGGGTTACCTTGATATAAAATTCAGACCTGTCATACACAATAAATCACCCTATGAGTCTCTTGATTATAAAAACAACTTTAGCTCCAACTGGAAAAGCACATTGCGGTGTGCAGAAAAAAAGTTCAACATTCAGGCAAGCGTTGCTGCCATTGATTGAGGTTACTTTTTTCCCTTTCTCATATTTATATTTTTATAAATCTATAAAAATTCATGTGAATGTTCTCTTCAGTTTAAGCACTTTTGCTCTTAGAGTTGCTTGGAATCTCCGACAGACTTGGAAAATTGGGAACAATTCGTTTTCTCAGTCACTGGTCTATCATTCCATTATCACGATGTAGTGTTATTTTTAGAATTTCTGTGCTTACTTGTTCCTGATCAAGGTGTTTATTTTGTTAAAGATTTGACTGTTCAGCACCGGTCAGCATTTATTACCCTTTGGGTGTTCTAGCCATTTGACAGACACTATTCAAACTGAGGTTATCATAACCTCTTATGTCTACTTTACCACATACATGCGCACACACGCATATCTGTGAAAGTAATTGCTAAAATATTTTTGGCACTTAGGCTCATTCATTGGCAGTGCTGCATTCGGGCACTTTTTTCGTAGGTTTGGAGTCTAGGGCTGTGGTCCAGCCCTGTTTCATGCTGCTACCTGCAGCCACAGCTCTCCACCACCATGTCCTCGTATTGCTTATACACCACGTTATTCCCAGCGTCTATATAGAGTATGCTTATTGGGCTTAATTTAGAAGGTACACAGCAACTGGGTGGTGTTGATTCTGGATCCATAGAGTTCATGAGTGTCTGGATGATGGCATGGTTGGTGGGTTCGAGGTGTGAACGGAGTGGGAAGTCACATGCCCCTTCACAGTGGTATGCATCATAGTCCAGTGGCGCAATGATCCAGTCATCCCATCCCAGTTCTTTAAAGTTCACATGAAGCGGTTTTCGACTGCAACGAGTCCTCCGTCTGCCACCTCCTTTTCCCCCTCCACCTGTTCCTCCTCCCCCAATAGCTCCACCCCTACCTGCTATCCCTGCTCCAACAGCACGGCCTGCTAAAGCAGTCCTCCTTTTCTGACGGTGCCTCGGTCTGCTGTGAGTCTTAGCACTTCGGTCAAACATGTGCATGGCTTTCATCTTCTCGCGTATCTCTCTGAACAGATTCTCTTTTCTCCGAGTGCGGGAAAAAGCTACAAGCAAAGCCTTCTCATTCTTCTGTTGCCCCTCCAAACCCAAACCAACTAAAGAAGGTGAAATCACCTCATTTTTCAAGTCTGAAACAACAGCTATGCTGAAACATACATATCTGCTGTCTTGGGTTGTCCGGTGCACCCTGTGGTAGGCTTTCAGAGTAGGTCCAATTTTAAACACATCCCACGTGCTCGTGGTGGTATACAGAATGTTAATGGTCCTAGAAGTGAGCAGTAGAGGCTTGCCTGAAAATCCCAGAGAGGAGCAGCTATAAAGGCGTAGGTGGTATAGGTTTCCTGCACACAACTGTAATTTCTCCAACTCAGACGGCAGCTTCCGCAACACCCGTAGCTCTGCCTCCACTATTTCTTCAGTCTTTGGGAAACCCGAAAGGTCAAATATGTACTGCTGTTGGGACTCAGATGATAAGTCATCTGTAGATACACAAGAAATAAACAAGAGGAAGATGAGTAGTTAAGTGTTAGACATTAAAATATTTCCTGTCTGAGAGGAATTTCAATAACGGGTCAATGTTAATTTAACTTTAGCAGTGCTTACAGGAGCCATCTGTCTAGGATAGAAATTTTACATTCTTTGGCCCATTATAAGTACCAAATAGCTTAAAATGCCATACTGACATTGTCAGCTTCTCTTTTCAATTAGAATAACATTTCGAGGCCTATAATTCACTTTCCAAATGCAAGCAGAGCAGAGGCACACAACAGCCAAGACCAGGTGGGGAGAGTGCTTGGTTGACCTGTAACTGCTTTGGTCTTTGGCAGCATCTCCTTGCAAATGTGAAAAGAAGGCTTGCTGGGACACCCTAAAAGCTCATAGTCTCTGGCAAAGCCCTTCTCTTTCTAGCCCTTCTGTTATGGTTCTAGAGCGCTCCTGTTGTGGTCTTTAAGCTGTTAATTCAAGGAGGAGAAGAAGTGGCCTGGGGCCACACCTAGAAATCCACCGTTTAAATTCAATACCTCTGGCCACCTTTATAACTTTTTTATTAACCATTATCATTTCTTAAAGCATCTAAATGTTGGACTTATTGAACTTCTGAACTATAATTCTCATTTGAACATTTCATGATGACATTTGTTCTTTTTTTCATTTTATTAAGATGTTTTTTAGAGAGCTCTATCATAAGCCCATGTCGCTTTATGCCATCCGTGACTGAAGCAATGCAGACAAGGGCTTCGCTAAGGGGGACCAGATTCGGCAAGTAAAACAAGTTTCAATGTTGACGTCTTGACATCTAACTCAACCATAGAAGCCAGAAGACTGTGCAACCTGAGACGCAGACCACAGTTTCATGGTTAAAACATGAAGGGGATTCTTCTAATATGAGCGGCTAGCATGAGAACCCAAGGCCAGATCTGGCTATATCGTGTTGACTGCATATCATGAGACAGAACTAAGAAAAGCGAGTAATTGCAAACAGTTAAGCGTTTGTTGCAAACTGCCAGGCAACCTGGGTTTGGCCTGCCGTTCTCAGGAGGCACAAAATGGTCAGCGGCATATAGTGTAAGCTACCTCCCAGACATGTTTCTCACACTCAGAGAATAAAAGGTGAAGTTAAAGTGCGGAGCTCTAGGGCAAAGCATCCTTTCCTAAGGTAAAATCTGCTTGCCAGGCAAAATAATGATGTAATCTAAATAATGTTATAAAGTCTGGAAATAGGGGTTCATTTCCCTTCCCTATCTTATTTTGGTCTATAATATGCAGCTTAATTTGCCTCAAGAATCCTCAGAGCCTCAGAGACCAGTAGGGTCAAAGATTGAAATGATGTCAGATGATAATAAATACAATATAATTTGATAATTAAATTTCCAAAAGATTTTCCGTAATTATTTATTTTTTATATTCACATTCATCTCTTTAAAATCTTTTAGATAGTGCAAAAAATATTTTTGGGATCATTGTTGTATCCATTCAAAGTATTATATCAATAAGGAAAAATTTTCAGGTTGAACTCTGTAGCCTGTTGCACTTTCTTTTGCCCTCCTCATCAGTCCAGTCGCCCTCATTACAGCAGAAATGGTGTTCCAGAGCATACCATTCATTTTGTTTTCTCAGGCGGTGAAATGACCCGCTGAACCAGGCGGTATTTTCTAAAGTCACTATTGTACACGATAATGTGTATTTGAACATAAGTTTTGAATTAAGCTTTTCTGTCTTTATCAGCAACACCTGGCCACGGATTGCACGCTCTTTCCGAGCATTCAGCTGAACACGCCAGTGAACTTTATTTATCACAGATGGTAGAGGTTAGACACATTAACGTCCATGATTTTAGGTGATTTTAGATTTTCAAAAGAGTAAACATCAGAAAAACTGTCAACTATTTCCTAGGATATAAACTTCAATAAAGTCATATAAATTATTTGCGTAATATCTAAAAGTAAATCAATAAATAGGTAAACTTAAAGAAATAAGCTGCAATTAGACGATTCCATCTTTGCATCCTTAGAAACAGGGTGATTTCCTCTATTATTTATATGTAATCTTTTACTGGAGCGAAATTACACTTTGGAATATTTTGGTTTTAATATCGAACTTTATGGCTACAGTAGAGCAAAATAAAAATAAAAAAATAACACTGGACTTTAGGAATATCATTAGTTAAAAACACAGTTTAACTGAAAAGTGACAAGTGCTCCAAAATGCATTAAATGCAGTTGACAGCAGCCACAAAGCAACACAGACAACCACACTATATAATACAAACTGGGTAAAAAGATTTATGACCGCTGCGTGTAAAACTGTCTAGTGTATCAACACGTAAGGCTGTAGCAGGAATGCCAGTGGGATATCATCCGAAATACCACTAGATCTGGAATTACCTCTACATCTGGAAAGAGAGGAGTACAGAGAATGGGTATCATCTGAAATACCACTACATCTGGAAAAAAAGGAGTAATGTCTCCGATTGTTTTTAAAGATCATTCTTATTCATTTTAATGATTTTGATTGTCCCGAGTGATGAGCGTCCCTCACCTTTTCTCTGATCCACGAAGCTGGTGACTGTGTTGGCGCGTCTCCTTGAGCGCGTCCCGCTCCCGTAGCTGCTTGTGCGCTCGAGCTGCGACTGCGTCCTGTACAGGTTGATCATGTAGTCCGGCACGACCACAGCCGAGCCGTTTCGCCACACTGCGCGCGAGCCCAGCGCCACGGCCTCAAGCGCGCTCCCGAGGCACACAACGAGCCACAACAAGGGAGCGCAAGTCTTTCTACCGCTCATTTTCAGCGCTCTCTGACCCACAGCGGGGGAACCTGACGGATAGTCGAGATTTGAGGAACTCCCCCTTTTGGTCTTTAAATTGACTTAATGGCTCTATTCGGGCTGAAAGTGGTGCGTAAGGTGACGCCTGTTGCGCTAAACACTACCAGCGCCCCTACAGGCAAAACGAGGAAACTGCGTTAATAGCGAAGTCAAACGTGCACTGAAGCTTTTTTCTGGGTCACATTGGTCAATAATTGCCTTGTGATAGTAAATGAAGGTAAACGAACTCACTATGCATAAATTACACTGAATTTCCACTACTCGGAGTAGGTAGTATTTTATTTGCACCTTTTCCTCTAAAGATTTTTATAGCTTTAATATATATCGTTCACCTGGTAAGTTTCCATTTAAGTAATTTGTTTTAAGTTGAATAGGTAACAAACTCCAGAAAAGAGTAGAAAGAATAAACCCCGTGGTGTAAATAACTACAGTCACAAATACAACACGCTTTCATTTATTATTGCATTGTGTGATGGCTTAAATAACGAAAAACTTTTACAACACGTAAAATGACTTTCGATAGAGACGATAGTCAGTTACAGTAAATGAACCGTTTTACTTCCTGAATGGCCTTGAACCGTGATCTCTTGTTCCCGTCACATAATCTATTTCTATCTTAACGCCAAAATATCATTTATTTATCTTCCATATTCCCGAACATTCCGGGGTCTGCTGTAGCCTATCCTGGCGCACATGGGGCGAGAGGCAGGGGGTACACCCTGGACAGATCACCAGTCCCTCGCAGAGCCACACACATTCACTCCTATGGGCAATTTAGAGTCACCTATTGCACATGTTTTTGGACTGTGGGAGGAAACCGGAGTGACGGGAGGAAATCCACGCAAGCGCGGGAAAAACATGCAAACTCTGGAGCCTATCCCAGCGCACAGCAACCCAGGAATGCTTCTTGTTGTGAGACGACCGTGCTAACCACTACGCCACCCTCCAAACTATCATAATGTTTTATTTCATTCCGGCGCCCTCTACTGTCAAAAAACGGGCAATGCATCAATAAACAGTCCTAAAATAATTATGCAGAGGTCGCCAACTTTCTGTAGAGTCAATCGCTAATGACCTACAAAATTGATGTGGCAGATTAGATTAGTTTAAGAACAGTGTACAGACAGCTTGATAGAATGGGTTTCTTTGGCCAAGGAGCGTCATCTAAGCTATGCGTCATCAGGTGCTCTGAAATGAAGAATTGCAGTTCTCGATCTGGCAATCTCATGGACAGGTCTTGTCGGTTGCCAGAAGAACGGTACTTGTCTGACTGCATTGTGCCAAGTGCCAAATTTGGTGGAGAAGGGATTATTGTGTGGGGTTGTTTTTCAGAAACAGCGCTTGGCCTCCTAGTTCCTTGTTCCCAACGTTGTGGGAACAGTTTGGAGCTGGTCACTTCCTCTTCCAACATGATATTGCACCAGTGCACAAAGCAAGGTCCATAAAGACATGGATGACAGAGTCTGGTGTAGATAAACTTGACTGGCCTGATAAACTTGTCCTGACCTTAACCTGATAAAACACCTTTGGGATCAAGTAGAGCGGAGAATGAAAGCCAGGCCTTCTTGTCCAACATCAGTGTGTGGCATCACGTTTCTGGAAGAATGATCAAAAATACCCATAAACACACTTCTAAACATTGTGGACAGCCTTTTCAGAAGAGTTGAAGCTGTTATAGCTGCAAAGGGTGGACAGATGTCAAATTGAACCCTATGGATGGGATGTTCATAAGCGAGTCAAAGCTTGGTGAGCGAATTTGTTTGGTAATATAGTGTAAGTGAGGAAATGTACAATATACTCTAGTGAAAAGAATTTAAAAAATGACAAATAATGTTGAAAAAAACCTCAGTATGAGTAAGTATAATATGAATATGATTACAGTTTATGTTGTTGTCCAAATGTATGGTAGTGCAAACTGTATTATAATCACTAATGGAATGTTTTTCCTCATTTATTGCTTGTCCTATCAATAAAAACAAAACAGTGGTACTGATAAGGATTTTAGTTTAAAGTGCAGATCAGCTGATTTCAGTATGTCATGTGATCACCCTGGGCATTTCAAAAATCTGTGAATTGCGCAATTGTTAGTAAGTCATATTTACTTTGTCAAAATAAAAGCACGAATGTGGTCTGCCCAACGAACCGGTCTGACAAATTACTTTAGTAAGGCTGCATACTGTTAACACAATGTATAATAATCTAAATATTTCTTCACCCAAGAGTGCAGATGTTGTTTTTCCTTTTCTTTTTTTTTTACTTTATAACTTTTGTACATTTTGTGTTTATGTTTCGAATCTATGTTCCTCACAAGTTATCGTGGGTTTACTCCGGGTACCTTCCACAGTCCAAAAACATGTACGTTGATTGGCGATTGTAAATTGCTATAGGAGTGAGTGTACGTGTGTGTGGCCCCGTTGACAGACTGTCGAACTGTCCTTCTGCTTTTCACCTCCAGCAGATCCCTGTGACTCCAATTAGGGCCACACACACTCACCCATACTTATATTGGCAATTTTGAATTACCAGTAAAACTAAAACATGTGTATGCTGAAACAGTCAGAAACAGACTCAATAAGGGTGGTATGAGGACCTGACATCCACAGGTGGGGGTTGGTGCTTACAGCCCATCACCGTGCAGGACGTTTGGCATTTGCCCTGTGCTCTTTACATTGAGCACATGCGACAGGAGACCTGAGAACATTTTGCTCCCCAGACCTGAATCCAATTGAGCACATTTGGGACATGTCTCGCTCCATGCCACATTGCACCACAGACAGTTCATGAGTTGGCGGATGCTTAAGTTCAGGTTTGGGAGGTGATCCCTCAGAAGATCACCTCATCAGGAGCATGCCTAGGCGTTGTAGGGAGGTCTTACAGGCACATGGAGGTGACACACGCATACTACAGAACTTCTTTGCATATCCCATCTGGGATGGTTGGAGGTCAGAGTGTAGGAGATCACAGCGCCCCTGAAGCAGGAGGGGTTAAGGGTCTTGTTCAGAGAAAGTGGGGCTTAAACCCAGGTCTTCCTGGTGCAAATAAGTTATCTTAAGATCTGTGGCAGTAAAAGTATTTGCTGCATCGATGTAGAACACAAGTTTTCAATCTAAGACAAACTAGTTTAAACTTTATATCCAAACGTCCCAGGTGTATGATGCATAATTAAGCTGACATTTTATTATACGGACAAGGACTTTTATTTTGACAGCAGTGTAATAGTTTGGAGGCTAAGTGTTGATAGAATCCCACATAAAGGGCAGAGAAGTGTTTTCTGTCCTTTAGTTGTTCGTTGTGTTTGTTTTTGTTGAAAAATGCGGTACGTTTTTGCCACATTCATGTTGTATAAATGTCCTTTTGTAAAGTAGCTACAAGTATTAAACCTGGTTTAAATAGCGGTTGCAGCATCCCAAACACTTACTATGACCTTTTTTAAGGAAGAAATCTTTGTTGATAAATAGAAAGTCTTTGTTTGTTTATTTTAGGTTGCCAGTGTTACTTCTGCTGTCTGTGTGGCTTGTTATTGGGGAGCAGCTTGAGCGCGATCAGGTTCTACTGTAAGATAACTGCAAATGTCTTCTGCAGGACTGCAACTTTATACCCTGTAATCTATCATTTAGAATAGTTGAGAGTGTTTTGTGTTGGTTATTTTGCGTTAGTGTGCCGAAGTATTGGATCCATGAAGGGCGCGTGTCTCCTCATGAAGAAGTGGAGCTCACTTTTGCTCTCCAGCAGCAGAACGTGGACCGACTTAAGAAACTGCTACAGCTCGTATCAGATCCTGATTCTGAGCACTACGGTAATAAGAGAGTTTAACATGTTAAACCTTAAACCTTAAGTCTCATCCCTCCATTGCTCTGTACAGGGAAGTTTTTAACCCTGGAGGAAGTGGCATCTTTGGTCAGGCCGTCTCAGCTGACTGAGAAAGCTGTGTGGACATGGCTGCACAGTCACGGGATAGAAAACTGCAGCATGGTGATAACACGAGATTTCCTGCAGTGCACTATGAGCGTTCAGTAAGAGTTTTTATTCCCCATTAAACTGGGTGCCACTTTTGTTACAGACCATAAATGGAACCTCAGCAGCTTTACAGTGGAACTAAAAATAGAAATGTTTACTGCACTGATGATGCAGATATAGTTAAACGATTAGGTGTCTTTTCTTTAAGTATCTCTTTGCCTGTCAGGGTGGCAGAAAGATTGCTTCCTGGAAGTCAGTTTCACCGATACAGGAGAGGTAATCAGACTGTAATGAGATCTTCTTCTCAGTACTCTGTTCATAAAGATGTGGCTGAGCATCTGCACTTTGGTGAGTGAGTGAATGCAACTGTAGAGTAAAAAGGCAGACAATTCATAAAGCACATGTGTTAATAAGATTAATCCCAATCATTGAAGATTTCTACCTTTTTTTCTCCAGTGGGTGGTGTGTTGCGATTTCCATTGATTGGTAAAGAAGTCAGCAAGGCCTGGGCAGGACCTAAGCGACCTACAGATGCTTTTCATTTAGGCGTGACCCCTGAAACACTGAGAACTCGCTACAACTTGACTGCAGCTGATATTGGAAAAGCTGCAAATAACAGCCAGGCAGTTGCACAGGTACACAAGGTTTGCAGTTCTGTGTATCATACTCGGTATACAGTCACAGTGGTTAAAGCTATTTATTATTATGTTTTTATATTTTTCAGTTTTTGGAACAGTATTACCACCCAGCAGACCTGGCAGAGTTCATGAGTTTATTTGCAAGAGGTTTTAAGCATTTGACTGAAGTTGAGCGAGTGGTCGGTAAACAGGGAGGAGGAAAAGCAGGATTGGAAGCCAGTTTAGATGTGGAATACATCATGAGCACAGGAGCAAACATCCCCACATGGGTCTTTACCAACCCAGGTAAATATATATTTTTTTACAACCTGCTTCTAAACGTTGAACATGCATTATGATTAAAAGTGTCAAATCGCTTATTTATTGCAAATATTATTTAAAAATTCATGATCTGCCCAATTACGTTATTTAAATTTTATTGTGCAGCCTTATTTAAAAGTCTGTATTCTCCTAATTTTGTTGCAGGTCGACATGAGACCCAAGAGCCTTTTCTTCAGTGGATGCTGCTCCTTAGCAACATGTCTGCCGTGCCTTGGGTGCATACGATCAGCTACGGGGATGATGAGGACAGTCTGTCCGCTGCCTATATAAACCGCATAAACAATGAATTCATGAAGGCTGGCCTGAGAGGAATCACTTTGCTCTTTGCCTCTGGTAATTGCTGTTATGGGTTGCCATGTTTCTAAATGAGCAATAACCACAACGGTCATGTCAGGCAATTGATATGTTTGTTGCCATTGTTTGCTATTTATGGGTGTTATTTTGTTGCAGGGGACAGTGGAGCTGGCTGTCGGCACTTAACCAAAGAAAATGTGTTCAGACCAAGCTTTCCTGCTTCCAGGTGCTTTAAATTTTTTTTATTGCATCTCACAGGGTACTTTGAGCCTTTTACATAAACAGTTTAAACCTGTGTGAATTTTTAACGGAGTAAAGAAAATCTAGTTATGTTTTACACTGCTCCTATTTTACCAAATGTTAACTCTTTAATAAATCCAGTTACTAATCTGACACATCACATTATTTTTAAATCTTGGGTTAACACTTGTCATCTTAAGGTCCAAAACTAGATTAATACAACGTGAAATCAGTTTAAATTGTGCCTTTTTATTTGTTTTTTAGCTGTTAGTTAATAGTCATTTAAATTTTTTTTTGTGCTGTTACACCATGGTATGATAACGTAGCGCAAAAGCAGTTCAGTTTCCTAACATTATCATCTTAAGGCAACTAGGACAAATATTAAGTGTGCAAATGTACAATGACATAAGTCTGTGCTTTTTGCATTACCAGAGAATATCTTGTGCAAAGCAACAAGCTGTATAAAATGTAAGACAGTTACATAAGCTGTTACAAAACCAAAAATCCATATCCAAACCAAAAAAATATTGCACAGCAAAATTTTGCAGTATTTAACAGCTCCTGCTGTATGTATGACTGGTACTGGTGTTTAATGCATAGTTAGAATTGTGATCTCTTGTAAAGATGTTCTTTCCTTTACCATGTTTGTAGTCCTTATGTGACCACAGTGGGTGGGACATCCTTTAAGAATCCTTTTAAAGTCACCTATGAGGTCACAGATTACATCAGTGGGGGAGGTTTCAGTAACGTGTTTGCAATGCCAGACTATCAGGTAAACATCCACATCTGTTAAATTGCTCAGAGCTGTTAAATGAGAAATTGTGTTCTGGTGTGAAAGGCAAAACACAAACATAAAACACTTAAAGAAACGCACTACATTCTAATGTGCATAAAATGAAATGTTTGTGTCTGAAGGTTAGTGCAGTAAGTGCATACTTGAAAGATGCACAGCTGCTTCCACCAGAGTCCTATTTCAACCACAGTGGAAGAGCCTATCCTGACATGGCAGCACTGTCTGACAATTACTGGGTTGTGACCAACCATGTGCCTATCCCATGGGTATCTGGAACATCGGTTAGTAAACAATTTTCTCTTGTCTGTATACATAGGAATGTATGTGTTCAAAGAGCCAGTTTATCAGATATGCTTAGGGCTGAACAATATAGTAAAAAAAAATCTTGACCTTGTGATGTATAATTTAATTTTGAATTATTGCGGTGGTGATGTACAGGGTGGATCTCTTTTAAAGTACTCTTATTATAAGCACATCAAAATACAATCGGACAAATATATGTAAATAAGTGCTGTTCAGTCTTTTTCGGAATATTGAGAAATCAAATCAAATGTATAATTACACTGTATAGTTAGTTATAACATTTTATTGTTTCTTGTGCCTGAATGCTTGACATTAACAAAATGTAGTTACTGTGGAAGTTGTGCGAATGTAACATTTTTACTCTATCATCTGTAGCTCTATAAGGTTTGTCATTAATCCACAAATTAGATGTGTTCCGAACTGTGGTGCAGTCAAATATAATCCCATCTTGACTATTGAAGATGCGCCCAGTGATATTGTGCATCTTTATCTGCTTGTGCAGTGCTTTTTCTGATCTCCCTATTGTTTAAAGAAATGTATGCAGTTGCAAATTAAATTCTTGATACCTTTTAATCACATGACTCTGTCTAGTTTATGATTCGAGCTAGTTAAAAGAGCCGGACAAATTCGAGAATAATTCAAGCCTGTGGATTTTTTTTCTAGGCTTCTACTCCAGTGGTAGGTGGAATCCTGTCGCTCATTAATGACCAGCGTTTCCTGAAAGGTCTTCCTGCTCTCGGCTTCCTCAATCCACGACTGTATAAACACAAAGGCAGCGGTCTTTTTGATGTAAGAGGCGTCTTTATCTGTAGTTCAAAAATACTTTTATTTCCTTATTCACTTTGGATACTTATGTAGTTTTAAGACTGTTATTTTTTTCATATTATTTTGCTCCCTTTTTTTTTTTTTAATTCATCTTTCTTTTTTTCAGGTTACTGAGGGCTGTCACTTGGGTTGTCTAGATGACAAGGTAGAAGGTAAAGGTTTTTGTGCTGCTTCTTCATGGGATCCAGTGACTGGATGGGGAACGCCAAATTACCCTGCTTTACTTGCTACCTTTATGGACGATTAGAAAAAGGTGCTTTTTTTTTTTTTTAAAGAAAATTTAAATGAAAAAACAAAACAAAACACATACTTCTTGCTGCAGTGGCCTGATTCAAAGGTAGTGTTAACAATAGAAACCCAGGACTAATATCTATATCAATCTATGCATTAAGGTTTGCTTATGTGCTTTTTTCAGATTCATATCCCTCAAGTTGCCATTTTTCCCAATGTCTACTGCATAGGATTAACTTTTTATTTTAATTTTTCTGTGTAGATTTAAAATTGCTCAGGTTATTTGAATGATGTATTACACTATAAAATACATTTGCACTGACTTTAGGTAGTAAAGCCAAGAGCTGGGTTCTTGGTATCAGTAAAAATGTAATGGGAGGGAAAACCATTTTCGTTTCTGTCATTAGTTTGTCAAAGAATGTACTTTAAAATAAACAAGGCTAATTTTGAAATAACCTTTGATCGTTAATCAACTTTAAGAGCAATAAAAAGGTACCACTTGTTTCTAAATTACATTACTTATTCATTGTTTTCTGCATTTCCTTATTTTGTGGTCCGAATGTATGTTGATTAATGAAACATTGTAACAATTAATTGTAAAAAAAATTGATAAGTGATACAAATAAAATTTTGATTTAAATAACCTTTTTTTTCAAGTTGTGTATTTTGGTGTAATAAGTGTTTTCCTTACTATACAAGTCATGATTTTAATCTGGGTATTAAAAATTTTTTAAATGTATTTATTATGGCTGTTATTTGTAACGAGTAAAAAGTAACATTTTATTGTAAATTTTCTTCTCTTAAAAACTCAGAATTCCTCCAGTACAAAAGTACTGTATCCACTGTATACTCACTTCTCTTAATCATTCCATGTGCCTTTTTTGAATATACTCTTCTCTCAACACTAATTTGGCCCAAAAAGTAGCTTTACACCTGCCGGTTCTCTGCATTAAGAGTTCTAAGACTGAAACTTAACCTGAACGCAAAGATGGTGTTGACCTTGTTACTATGGCTGTCAGAAGTGTGATTGGCTGAAAAGAAGTCCAACACATTTTACTGTAAAGATATTGTATAGTTTATTCATTGCAGAGTTTTCAAAAACTTTTTTTTAACTTGTCAAAAGGGCAGCAAGGTGGTATAGTTGTTAGGGCTGTAACCTTGCTTGGTTCAATTCACAGACAAGAAATCTTTCGATGTGGAGTGTGGATGTTCTTCCCACGCTTGAGTGCCACATTCCAAAAACATTCAAATTAGGTTGATTTGTTAATTCTAAATTACCCATCGGAGTGTATTTAACTGTGCGTTTGTGGTTGTTCGTCTATGTGTGGTCTTGCAATGGACTGGTGACTTGTCCTATGTGCACTGAAATAAGCTCTAGCAGGCCCTGTGACCCTAAGTTGAGAAATAAGAGTGTATAGATAAATGAATGATTGTCAAACGTTTATGTTCTGAGACAGCTTGTTGGCAGATTTTTTAAGATAACTTGTGACCTTCATTGATGTAATGGCTATTTTATTTATTTTAATGGCAAAATGCTTTGAAAATGCTTTAAAAAAGTTGAGAGCTAACTGTAGACAGATCCATTTAGATGAGAAAATCTTTAACATGATAGATCTCAGTCATTGTAATTTTCAATAACTGAAATCTATCATGTTAAAGATATTCCCTTTTAGGAACTACTTATACCTTTGGGTAAGTTTTGAGAATACAGGCCCAGGCTAATTTTAGCTGTCTAGTGTAATTAACTATGCTGAAATGCTTTCCTGTTGACTATCATGCAAAAACTAATTATCTTAATGTAGCCTTTCTGAATTTTTTTTTTAATGTGGCCATTTTGCTTCAAAACTCTAATAAATTTGACCCTTCCAACTACAGAATGCAGGTGTCTGTCACGTTTCTGTGTAAACTGAAGATACTAGTGACAGTCAAAGGAGCACAGCAGATAATAATAAAAAAAAAAAACATAACGCTTATTGGGGACCAGTCTTAATACATAACATTAAAAGTCACAGAAATGCTCCTGATTTGGTTTTACGTTTTCTGATTAGAAAGCTGCATACATGTACAATTATTTGTGGACAATAAGTTTATACACCGTTTTAACATTTTGAACGCTCAGCATTTTGGTACTAGTACTTGCTAATAATATCGAAATTTACACCTGTTTGTTCAATGTAAACAATTGTAGTCCTATAGCATTGTTTTGAAAGGGCTTTTTTAAATTGAATAAAATTCCTTTAATAGGTTAAACAGAAATCTAACATCTCTAGTATCTACATATTTTTCAAATAGCTTTTTACAGAACAGTTGTACAAAATGAGATACCACTGGCAGATACCTCATGACTGAAAAAATGTTTAATTGTATCTCCTTCTTAAAGAAGAGCATTCACATATATCAAATTTCAGGAGACTAGGGGAAGTTTCAAAACAAAGCTAACATCTAGTAAGTGTACAATATGCACACTTAAAAGACAACTAAAATGCAGTCAAGTCTTTTTGTGGACAGGTAACATACACAGAGGGAAGATTCGACTCTTTGGGCTGTAGAGAAAGATCTTGTCTTGTGGATGAAGGTCCAGAAAGGCACATCTTCAAAAGAAGACACTTTCCGGTAGTAAAGAAATTTCAGTCCAGTTTGTACCATAGGAAACGTCCTAAAGGCTAGTTGGAGGTCAGTCCATCAGTTAAATACGCAATTTTGATAAAAACATTAGTAGATACTCTGTCATACAAAAAATCATCTACAAACAACACACAAAAGGGTGTTTTGAAGCATTTAAATGCTGCGGTCCTTATTGAAACATTGTTCCAGATAGTTCGTTTGTTCACTGGTTGTTTTTAGCTTTAGCATGTGTCAAAATGTGAGACTTTAGGTTGGTGGACTGAGCAAATTTTTTATTGCAGCCATCAAACGGGCAAACATAGGGTCTGTCTCCAGTGTGAATACGCACGTGTGTGCGCAAGTTGAAGTCCAGCGAGAAACGCTTTCCACAGCCCTCGAATGTGCACTGAAAACAGAAAAAAGTTTATTAAAAAAAATCTTATTACAAACCAAAAATAAATAAAAAAACTAACGCATGTTATTCCATTATTTGTAACACAACACTTAACTAAACTAGCTTGAATCTGTGAAGAAGGTTCAGTAATTCACTGTTTGTCTTGCATATATTACCACTTTAACTGACAAAAGTATTGGGACACATGAGCAAGTCTAGGTTTTTGATCTGTGCAGTTTTTCCATTTCAATCATAATGTGCGTATATACATTACAAGTTGTTAAACTCACCTGGAAAGGTTTTTCACCAGTATGAACCAACTGATGTCTTTTGAGTTTGGAACTTTCCACAAATGCTTTCCCACATTCAGCGCACACATGGACGCGCGGACCGTGCGTGTGTAGATGCTTTCTCATTGCAGAGTTGTCCCGAAACATTTTTGAACAACCCTAAAATTGTGTGTTTCAATAGATAAGTAAATCAGTCAAAATAAAAGTCAATCCCTATAAACAACAGCACTGAAAGTTACTGTTTATGGCAACAAACTTACTTTATGAGGGCACGCTATTGTTCTTGGTGAATCATCTTCTTTCATTTTTCTTGGTTTCATCCTGTTCCACAAAATTATGAATAATATTTTAAAACTCAACATAAACCATATAATCAACACTTGTTCAGAAATATATTATTAAAACCTCTCTTTTCAAATTATAGCCAACATTACCATCAGAAACAATTGTAAAATGCTAAAATGGTTAACTTCAATGATAATGCCCACACTGTATATTTAAAAATATATATTTGTTTACTGATTCTATTAAAACAGAAAATCAACTTTATATAATCACCTAGCAAACTCTGCCAGCTGTTTGGGGTCAGACAAGTCAATGCCCGGGATTCCACCAGGTGGCAGCTTCTTGCCTGTCATATACTCAGAATAGTCTGGAGGAGAATTCTCACCAATAATCTGCTCTTCAACTACTGTCTCATGATCAATGTCTTTCTTATCATCTGGAACAAAGTAAGAAGACATTGTTGGAAAAAAAACCCTAATTTTTGGCTGTAATGTGATCATCACTGTTTTGAGTGAATGCAAAGTCAAAAACTTAAAGATTAGCTTATAAGTGCATTTAGAAATCTTCTCATGGGGACATATTAAGCATGCTCTCGTCAATGCTCCATTTACATCAGTTACCATTACAGCATTTAGTCTTCTATACCCGCTTATTCCTTAATTTAGGGGTCACGGGGGTCTGCTGGAGCCTATCCCAGCAAACGTAGAGCGAAAGGCAGGATTGCCAATCCATCCCAGGGCCACATATAGGCATACCACACACACATACATACATACACATACATACACACACACACACACACACACACACACACACACATACATACACA
>JAOTQW010000002.1:4322680-4333952 GCA_026260075.1 Sisor rabdophorus | reverse complement strand
AATAAGCGGGTAAAGAAGATGAAATGAAATGAATCAACCTAATGCACATGTTTTTAGACTGTGGAAGGAAACAGAGTACCCAGGGGAAATCCACGCAAGCGCGGGGAGAACATGCAAACTCCACACAGAAAGACTCCGTGCCCGGGATTCGAACCCAGGCCCTTCTTGTTGTGAGGCAACCGTGCTAACCACTACACCACCGCGCCGCCCTTTTGTAGTCATATGTTTAATGTAATTAATGTGATTTGTACATTAGGGCTTATTTCTCTGATTCTGGTACTGTTTAAAAAGGTGCTCATTACTAAGTGATAACAAAATCTTACATCACCTCCTGTGTGCATCTGTGTCTTCTGTTGCTGGTCCATTCTGTCGTTGACCAGCTGGACCTGCTGGAAAAGAGACAGAAAGATACTAGATGTTAATTTTATTTGATCAGGCAGATAGAATATACAATGTTTAAATATATAATTAGAGAAAATTGTACAACAATAGAAAGAGAAAAATTCCTAAAGACCAATGTGTAGTGCTGTAATTATGCTCATCGGACAAATATTAGAATTGAATCCTCATTCTTTTTTGTTACATCTTTAAATTCACTCTGATGGATGGACTGAGACAGAGAGCTGCTGAAAACTAAAAACATGGCTATCAGGTTTCTCAGATGATGCCCCGGGTGTTTAGAGTGTGGAGTAATGTTGCTGATATCGGTCTGCTTATCTATGTGATTCAGCATAATATAGTTACATCGTTATTTACAGTTAACGAGTGATACATAGCACTTAGGTTAAGTTAAGTAAAAAGTGACAAAAGTATGGAGAAAATGGTAGAGTACTACTGTGTAGGCGAGTTTGGTTTAAAAAGGGATTGCTGGACTTTCCCTAGATGCATTTGAAGCACCACACAAACCAGTGGCTGACTGTGTGGTGCATACGGCAAAAAAATCTATTTTTTTCTAGCTGATTTGCAGCTTTGCTAGTGGGACTGATATCCACAAAAAAACTTAAAAACTGAAACATCCATTAATTCATTCATTCATCCATCCTTTATACTTGCTTATTCCCCTTATTCAGGAATAAGCGGGTATAGAAGATGAATGAATGAATGAATGAATGAATGAATATATATTTATTCCACAAAAGGAAAGCATAAATAGGTTGAAAGCCACAGGGATGGACTACTGTTTAGAAATGTCTTGTTATTGCAGGTAGAGGAATATGTAATATATCATAAACAGGAAAATGTTCTCTACTGTACCGCCTAATTTTCACTTCTCTGATACTGTTCAGTTTTCTGCAAATTGTATAGTGTAAAGCAGCAGCTCTTAACAGGTAAGGCCCAACCCACAAGGGGGCCTCAGTGAGTTCTTGGTTGACCAAAAAGCTGGAATAATGTAACCAAAACACAGATTTGCCTTCTAATAGTAATGACTCAGGCTTACCGAAAGCAGATGAAGAAGCTTCCACCAATTCCGAAAGCAATACTGGAAACATGAAATACCAGGAGCGATATCATTAAATGCAAAGTGGGGCCCCAACATATTGGGAAAAGAGCTAACCACTATGCCTATGCGCTACCCCTTACCAAAATTTTAAGAAAAAATCTCTAAAGCTACACTCATTACCAGTAGCATTTCCAGAGAAGAAAGTAGGACTAAATCTGGAAAAGGATGACATATAAAGGTTTTGTCACATATGTAAATGTTTCATATCCATAAACATAATTCATTACAAAAACATCATGTGAGGTGGATGTGGAATCAGATACCAATTAATGCCTTTTGTTTAGAATTAGTCACAACAAACACAGCTCTTGGTCAGGCATTGAGCCAAACTCCTTTCAGAACCTCCACTGAGGACAACAGCATTTCATAGCATTTACTGTTAACATTATGCAGAATGTGGCATTCACTCCATCATCATCAGCTAATACACACAGGCTTCTAGTAAAACTTACTGTTCAGTTTTATAACAGCAAAGCTCACCCGCTGCATTGGCCTAGGCGAGAACAATGGTCCTAGAATAGTGCTCCAGGTGATGCTTCTGTAGAAAATCAGTAATAACTATATTCCAATCCTGGATTCTACAAACTGGGATGTTATATTGAGGATCAATTTGAGAGTATGTAGACATATGTAACCTTCTCTGTGCTTTCAAAAGTAAGATGCTTCATCTCCAGTTCCATTCCCAAAAAAGCGAGATGTAAGAATGGTTCTGGCGACAACTTGGCTGCACAGATATTTTAGCCAAGCTAGGCACCAATAGGATGACGTTGTTACATAACTCCCCATCATGTACCTTTAAGTAGAAGCAACATGAAACCCGAGCAGCTCATGTGCTGTTCTTGAGTAACTGACTACATGTAAAGTAAAATCTGCTTTATCACTACAGTGTCTAGAGTAAACAGCGATTCAAATGAAGGAAGAATTCCATTGTAAACAAATCTATTAAATGACCAATATACTAAACATGCATCTGAAAGAAGAATAAACTATATATTGTAATGTGTATATGAAGTGAAACACATGATACATACATTTATATTGAAATGTCATATCACTGTTTATTGGAAAAGTCACAGATCCACAGGTTTTCAGACTGCAGAAAACTACCCAGGGTTTAAATATTTGTTGAAACATTTGAAAGATTTGTTCAAAAATTTTAAAGGAATAGTTGGCAGACGAACGAAAAAAACCCTACCTGCATCTTGTGAGCTGAGCACATTGAGGGCAAAAAGCATGGCAGTGGAGAAAGTAGTGGCCTCTTCCTTGCTGGCAAAGTTGAGTCCGTAAACTTGTCTGGCATCTCGCCACTGATGGAACGTCGGCGTGGCCTGGTTATATTTCAGTCCTTTTACTATAGAGTAGTTTATTACAACCTGTCAAAAAAGGTAATGAAGTCAAGCTAGAATACTGCAGGTTCTTACTTTAATAATGGTTTAATTTATTTTTAAAAAAAATCATGCTTAATCCCTTAATCCCTTTTTCGTAACTCTTCATAACAAATATAATATTTGCTTTAATAAGACAGTTTCACATAATGCATCTACGACGAAACAGGCTACAGCTATACAACAATTGTAAAAAATGTCAGTGTGTACATAGTCTTAGTCTGTCCGCTCAATTCAAGGTGGAAAACTGTTAGGCTACAGATTCAATTTAAACAAATTTAGCAAATTCTTTTGTATTTCCACATCACATAGGCAGCCCCCAGTTTAAATGTTTGTGTCAAGTTTATGCTGTCATGTGTGTTTTGTTTGTGTCTTGTGTCTCCAGTCACATCCTGTCACTGGTTGTCATTTGTCTTTTACCCTGTTTAGTTTGCCCTTTGATTCATTTGTGTATTTGAACCGGCATGGTTTGGTGTTTGAATTGATAAATGCTCAGTGTTCAGTTTCTAAACCTGCCAGGCCTTATGTTTATTGCTGCCCTGGCTTTTGTTTTAATTTTTTTACTCTGCTTTTGTTTTGTCGTTTACTCAATAAATAAACTGCTATGTTGACTTTGATGACACCATGAGAGACCACATAGACTAATAACGGTTATTACATGCCAGTTGATAGTTCTCAAGTGACATCACCTGTCTGTCATGGGCAAAACAATGATAACTTTTGATAACCGACAGGTCACAAACAAAAGTAAGTGTTTTACTGATAGATGGCTGACAAAAAAACAAATCTGGATTATGGTTTGAAGTATATTCGTTTTTGCAGTGAACACTTTATTAAAGGTAAGCTATTTGGATATTAGTCATTATATTTTTAGTTATAAATCTTTTATATCTTCTTTTATGATGAACTTAAATAATCAACTAGAATGGCCTTGATAAGGTTTAAACTGTTTGTTATACTTAAGATGCTGTTAGACAAAACATTAACTGAAAATGCAGATCAAATTGCACCTTTCTATTCAAACATATTTAGTACTAAGACAATATGTTATGCTTGTGTTCAGACTAATAAACATTTATTTCAACAGTATAAACTCAAGATGATTTCTTATTTTATAAATGTTTTTTAATGTGGCTGTAATAATATTTATTAAAATTTTGTATGCTTTCATCCTGGCGGCAGGAAATGTAAGGTGAAGTATAGAAAGAATTAAAGGTGAGGAATGAATATAATGTTATTTACAGTGCTATATTTTCACACTCCAAGATCTTAACCACAAAGTTTAAAGGTGAATAGTATTTGATATTTTGCAAATTTTATTTGCAAACCTTTTAATATATATATTTTTTTAGAAAAAGCCTAAAAGAAATAATGGGTAATTTAGTCTGCAATTCCAAAGAATAAGTTTGTTAGTTATTGCTTTCACAATTGCATCTAAATTATTAGACACCTCAACCAAACAATTGAGTTTTATCATTTTGTAAGTGTGGTTAAGTTGTTAAGTGGTTAAGGTGTTGGACTCATACTGAAAAGGTTAATTCCATGCACCACCTAGTTGCCACTGCTGGGCCCCTAAACAAGGCCCTAAAATCCCTATTTATGCAATCTCATAAATAAAAAATGTAGTTTATAGTTTTCACTCTGGATGAAAACTATAAAATGCTATAAATGTGTTGGACAACTAACTGGAAGATTTGGGGTTTGATTCCCAGCATTACCAATTTGCTATCTGAGCCCATTTGCTCAGATGAATAAAGGAAATAAATATATAATAATAAAGGAATAAATAAGTTGTTCTGTATATGTGTATCTGCCAAATTCTATAAAACCTAGTATAATGTTATCAGAGGGTAAACTAATAATTTTCATTAGGTAAATTGACAACTCAATTGCCAATAGGAGTAAGTGTGCGTTTGAGTGTTTGTCTATGTGTGGCCCTGCAATGGACTGGTGACCTGTCAAATTTTCCCCTTGCTTACCTGCTGGTCCTGCAGCTTGACACCAACCACCCGGAAAGTATTGTTAGCCGTGTTGTGGTAAATATTGATACGACTGAAGCCCTGCTGGCCTGGCTTAATTGGCACCCACTTCTTGCTGGTGTCATCGTAGATCATCACAGATGCCCGGGCCTGGCAAATGCTCTGTTCACTGTAAAAAATAGAATAAATGATAAACAAATATTCAATAAACAAGGCTCCATAAAGTTATTAAATAATTAAATGTGAAAAGAAACATATAAATCTAGAATTATGAATATGCACATGCTTGCGTGTTGTAGACTTGTTTTTGTCATAACTGACTTTAAAGCAAATTTTGTTTGTTCAGGGTATTTAAAATTCATGGACAAAAATTCTATTTCTTTGACTTAAAGTTTAAAGTCTATGGGAGGATTGGTTACACTAGGTTACATAAACAAGAATCCGAGCTATGAATGCATGACAAGCCATCAAATAACAATCCCCCTCTATTTTGGCAATGTAGTGGTAATGTAATTAAACCAGTGAATCACACTGAGCAAGGGGTGTGCCAGTTATATATTCTAATTATATAGTGCGGCATAAAAAAGGGCCAAAAGTGAAACAAACGAGAGCTGCTGTGCTGATAAGCAGCCACTGTTAAATTAAAGGCAAAAGTTTTGTAGGTGCTTTAAATAGCCCTCTTTATCTGTATGATGAAAAGGCATATAATTAGCACTCAGTGAACAGAAAATGTTTAACACAGACTAATGGTTTCAAATGTGGTTACGTGGAGTACTTCAATAAAAGGTTTGACACATTAACTTGTGTAATATCTTTGTTTAGGTTTTAAAAAGATTTAAAAAACAAACTTTACTGACATCAATATAAAATATTTTATTAGTAGGAAAGGGGCAATTTATAGAAAAAATAAGTAAAATGAATGAATGCTTTTTAATCAGAATTCCAGATTCTCTAATAATCTTACACAGCTGTATTTCCACATCTTCAGCCGCATTTTATATTATGTTTGTTGTCTGAATGTTTTAGCTGTTCAACTAGAATATTAACACAATAGCATGTAATTGTGCATGTGGTTGTGCATGTGGCCCTGCGATGGACTGGCGACCTGTCCAGGGTGTACCCCTTGCCCTATGTGCACTGGGATAGGCTCCAGCAGACCCCTGTGACCCAATGTTCAGGAATAAGCGGGTATAGAAGATGAATGAATGAGCCTTCACATTTTACTGATGTAATGTCTACACGAACAATAACTGCTGACAGTCTGAAGGGTAAAAAGCTAGACTATTGTGAAAGAAATAGAATCAGGAAGTGCACCGAAGTGTACAAGAAACAGATTGTTTATAAGTGTTAACATGTCAGATTTAATAAGTAAATGGAAAAAAATGATATGAGATTACAAATATTATTTATAAATATGAACTCATTAAATAAGCACGGTCACCTCACAACAAGAAAGTCCTGGGTTCGAATCCTGGGCACGAGGTCTTTCTGTGCAAAGTTTGCATGTTCTCCCGCGCTTGCATGACCCCGGATTTAGGAATAAGCGGGTATAGAAGATGAATGAATAAATGAACTCATTAAATATTAATCTTTAGTTTAGTTTTGAAAGCTATTGTGGCACACTTGGGGCAAATAAGAGTAGACCTGTGCAATTTTTTTGAAAAGTAAACTAAACTAAGAGCTCACAGTAAAAAAGTAGAACCAAAAACAGACAATAATATCAAAACAGAAACAGGCTGGTGTGCTGAAGAACCACAAAAATCTACATAAAAAACATTCTTCTGTAATGCATTTTCCAAATCCAGTTCTTATATTTATAATTAAAAATAAATAACCTTTCAACACTTTCTGTTCTGCATTCAGATTTTTTCTCTGTATTACTTACAGCTGATTAGTTGATACTTAAATCTAATAACTTTGATTTTACAAAAATAACCATATGGCAGCTATGGTTTTAGTAATGTGTATAAACAACCTGGTACCTAAATATGAACCTACATTTATAATGACATTTAACAAAAAAACTGCTTTAGCAGTAACTCTGTCGCCTGCTAACAAGCTTTCACTAGAAACCCAAGCAGCCAATCGAGCTTCTCTTGCTTAATTCAATTAATTTAATTATGGTTTAATTAATGTAATTTTTTTTTGCATTACATGTGGTCCTACTCTTATGTAAATCTCATAGAGGGGCTACAACACCATACACCATTTATCACTTAATCATAAACATCTCAATAGTTGTGCTTATCGCCTTAAGCCCATAAAGCCAAAATGCTTTCATACATGCGAATTGAATAATGCGAGAGGCTTTTCATTTTTTTTCTGCTCCTTCACTAGCCAAATGCGAGCTGAACTGCTGGTTGTTATCTGTACGGATCAACTGGGAGCCGTTGCACTACTGCTTAAGCATGATAATTGAAAGCAAACGATCCTTAAGGTATTAATTAATTATATACACAACAGTGCTAGTTATTTCTGCCAACTATTAGCATGTCTAGTTTTTGAAACTATACCCGTACTAGTACCTGTACAGTACATAAGTTTGTCTTCCCCAAATGGTTGCTGGAATGTTGCCCACAAGACTGACATGAGTGTCTAAACAGTAGTCCAAACAATAGTGTCTTACACTATTGTGGCTAAATAGAAAAATTCTTACAGATAGACTCAACAACAAAAAGCCTTTGCAGAAATGTGAAGTTATTAGGTTAGGTTATTAAGTTATTAGAAAAGTAAGAATCAGACTAAATTCCCAATACTTCTGTCTATAGGAGAATTCCACCGTACCCTAATAAATTGCCCTGAAGTCTTATTACGCCTTATCAGAGACTCACTGCTGAGGTAATGGAAGGTTGTACAAACACTAAATTAAAAACACCATTGTTAATAATTGTGCAAGCAGCAAGCCCACAGAAGTACAAGTGAAGCTCTCAAAAAACAAGGATCAGGTTCCTCTCCCAATTTTAGATACATTTTTTGACCTTTTTATTGTTCCTGTTAACAAATTGTTACTTTGACTGCATAGTATACAGAGCTTGAGAGAAGGTTAGAGGTGCCTGATAAGTGAACAGCAAAGAAAAAGCTTTGTGATTACAGAAGCACCAGTAAAGCCCTGCAGCACTGCATAAAGCATTAATGCTTTATATTTTATGGATCCACATGACTCTCTCCACTCAGGCCTTCCAGTCATTACTATTTTTCGCTGAGTGCCTTCTGCTGTACACGCATTGGGTGTACACGCATTGGGTGCCTGAATGCAGTTGTTTCTATTCTTATTGACAATAATTTTTGCTTGAGGGGGTCTGCTTAATAAATCACGTTAGAAGAAGATAAAAGTCTGACACTAAACCTAAATGATTAGTGTCAGGTATGGCTCATAGCTTGTAGAGTCTAATAACAAGGTGACAAAGCAGGTTTGGGAAACTTTAGTTGGCATGGGTCTATTGTATTTTTAAAAAATTAAAATAATCTATAATTTATGTTGTGTAACGGGTGTCAAAAAGGTTTAACAGGTTTAAAGCACACAAGGCTGTGCTTTCAATGACTATACTATTTGACAGCCTCTTGTATTATTTAAAGTGAAAAACTTAACAGAACACCTATTAAATTAATTCTTTAATAGATTCTATGGGCTCTAAATGTCTGATACTATTTAAAAAAACGAATGCAAAATCCAACAAATGGTGCTAGGTGGCACGTGGAGTAGTGGTTCGATTCCTAGACAAGGGGTCTTTTTGTGTGGAGTTTGTATTTTCTCCCCATGCTTGCGAGAGTTTGGGTACTCTGGTTTTCTCTCACAGTCCAAAAACATGTGAATTAAGTTGATTGGTGATTCTAAATTTTCCATAGGAGTAAATATGAGTGTGTGTTGTGTGTGGTTGTTTGTTTATGTGTGGGCCTGCAGTGAACTGGTGACCGGTTCAGGGTGACCTGCCTCTAGCACTTTGTGGGCTGGGATAGGCTCTGGCAGACCCCTTTGACCCTGAGTTAGGAAACAGGCAGGTACAAAAGATAAATAAATGAATCAATGAATTAAAAATTAGTACTTTTAGACTTTTAAACCCAACTCTATATGAGAACGTTTAGAAATATGAGAAAAGAAGAATTGAAAATGATCACTGCTAATTGCTTGTCAATTACCAATGACCTATAACATTACACAAATGACACAAAAAACCTGTATTAATGAGAAATATCAGAAAAACACATTTATGACTGTTCTAATGGTGGGTGTAAAAACATTTTTATCTCAAGTATTCTTTCTGTTAAGCACACTGTATTTTTGGACAAACTAAAGTGCTATTTGCAGTAACAGAATGAAAAAGGGGTAGATACTTCTACATATCACTTCCTGTACACTCCATCAATGAGGACTGCAAACATACACCACAACATCCACTACACAGTACATCAAATATTTATTAGTGCCAAGGAAATACACTGCTTACTATGAGAGTAAATAAAAGCTTACCCTTATAGGACAGTACACTGTTAAAGAGAGAAAAATATATAGAACAATTGAAGCAGCATGACAAATTCTGGGGGACAAAAAACTGAAAACTGTACAAGTTCCCTGTTATTAGGCAGCAGGGAAGAAGGAGGTTTATGGCGGGGTTATATGAGGGAATGTGAGTGATTTTTTTTAGCTTGTAGGCCAGTAATTATCTGGGGAGGGGAGCTAAATCTCTGGTCTTCTGTCAGGGAAGAACACAGAGCTGGGAAAGAAGATGGATTGCATTTCCTGAAAGACCATTAACTCTTTTGCAGTTCGCACTTTAAATAATGCAGGGCATAAGTGATTTCCACACATACACATACCATCTAATTGAAAAGCTATAGTAATATAAGAAATTAAACTTTTTTAATAATACAAGCATATTAATAAAGTTTAAAGAACCTCTTCTATGCCAAAAAACAACAATTGAAATGACCTATGACCTATGTCCTTGAATCTATAAGTTGCTCTGATAATCCTGTAATGATCTGTAGTCAGCACTCAGGGGCATATCAAAGATCTATAAGGTCTCTCATAACCAGCTCATTAGATTCTTCTATACTTTTAGCAATCTATTTTTATATCATTACCTCTGCAATAATCAAAGGCGTTTGTGTTGTTGGGAAGAATAAATGAATACTTATGGAACACCCATATTAAAAATATAATTTTGTCACACAATGGAAAACGCTATGGCTGATAGAATTCTGGTAACAATAGTATTTTACCTTTTAAGCAAAATCCAGCTCAATAAATAGGCAAAGCAAACATGTAAACAAAATGGAATGTACTGAGACAAAAATATTTTTTTTACTTTTTTTGAGTGAAGTCAGCAAATAATTGCTCTCTTTAGCCTGGGCAAAAGTAGCACTCCAGTGTGCACCCTCTAGCGTGTCTTAGATCTTTCTTGGGGACATGTTCTGAACACCTTCTCAGGGAGGCTTTAGGGAGGCATCTTGAACAGATGCCCAAGTTCCTTAACTGGCTTCTCTTGATGTTGAGGAGCAGCGGCTCTACTTTGACTGACTGAGCTCCTCATCCTATCTCTAAGGGAGCGCCCAGCCACCCTATCGGAGAAAACTAATTTCGGCCACCTGTATTCAGGATATCATCCTTTTGGTCATGACGCAAAGTTCATGGCCATAGGTGAGAGTAGGAACATAGATTGACCGGTAAATTGAGAGCTTCGCTTGCAGCTTAGCTCCTTCTTCACCACGACTGACCGGTAAGCCAGTCAATCTCCCGCTACATTTTCCCCTCACTTGTGAACAAGATCCCAAGATACTTAAACTCCTCTACTTGAGACAAGATCGCTCCACCAACAAGGGGACAAGCCATTCTTCACCGAGAACCATATGCTGATGGTTCTGGCTTGATGGCGAACAGGACAACATCATCTGAAAAAGCAGAGAAAAGATCCTATGGTGTCCAAACCTAACTCCAATCCTGCTTCATATATATATATAAACAAACTGGATGTGTATTTAACATGCATATTTTAGCTGGAGATTTAAAAATGTCTCCAGTGTCTTAGCAACTGATATTTTAGGCTCTGATTTATCACATTTTCTTTAGGGTTAAATCTGGCATATATGTGCAACTAATATTCAACAAATAAAATAAAATAAAAAGCTTCTCTGTCTGATGTGAATGCACTTCAAATTAGATCTGAGCGATATATGGTTTTGGATGAGTGCGTCTGCAATAGTCATGTTACAGGATGTGCAAGATAAAGTGGGGTTAATATTCGACTGCACCATAGTTTAGAACACATGGGATTTGTGCATTAATTGTTAAGTTTAGCATTTGCTTGTCTTTTTATTTAATTTATAGAGTGAAAACTTGAGTTTGCATGTTCTCCCTCCGGGTACTCCGGTTTCCTCCCACAGTTCAAAAACATGTGCATTAGGTTGAT
>JAOTQW010000002.1:4297715-4322580 GCA_026260075.1 Sisor rabdophorus | reverse complement strand
CTAATGCACATGTTTTTGGACTGTGGGAGGAAACCAGAGTACCCGGAGGAAACACACGCAAGCACGGGAAGAACATGCAAACTCTGCACAGAAAGAATCCCCAAGCTCAACCCAGGACCTTCTTGTTGTGAGGCGACCATGCTAACCACTGCGCCGCCCTGAATAGGTATGAAATGTATAATATAAGTAATGGTCAAATCAAACAACCTTTAAACATACTGTTTAATATGCTGTTTAATAGTATAGCAAACAATCCTTATTTGTTATAATGTTACTATTCATATTCTAATAGATTACTTGCACAGTTGGGTTTCTCTTTACATTTTCTTGCCATAGTCTCAGTGGCAGGCAGTAAATCTGTGTTACAGCCATCAAATTTGGTAAATGCATATATAAATGTTAATCCAGATTTCCAACAAATGTCTGTTGTTCAAAGCTTTATACAAATTATACTAAATTTAACCAAACATTTTTCAGTGATTAAAGTAAAGACATTTTGAGCTTTATTGTATAATACACACCAAAAAAATTATGAACAGATGTAATAAACATTTCATGTTTATTTTATGAAAAAACATGCGACCTTAACAGCCAGACTGTGACGTCACCCAAGCTTATCGCGTCGCCCTACAGTCGCAACAATACGTCATCTTCATTTATATTATGTACACTGTCACAGGCCCACCAGCCAGTAGATTATGTGATGTTTAATGTTTGTTAGCAGTGTATGGGATTCTCTGTATTCCCGTATAATATTTACATTAACATGTAGTAGCTATATATATATATATATATATATATTGTAAAAACTGGCTCGTTAACTGTGTATTGAATGCATAGCCTGTAATATGGATAATAATAGAGGATGTTGATCTTTGGTCGTTGAATGAAATAAAACACACCCGAACAGGTGATTTCGCAGGCCCTTCATGCTCATAGCTTATAACAGGTTACATTAGACAGCACAGACATCTGCAGTTAGATTAAAATGATTTGAATTAGTTTTGATTAAAAACTTGTCCCATCCTTTTCTTCACGTATATAATAATGACAGCGTTCCTGTTGCTCTGATTTGCGGCACACGTTGCCAACAAATACACCAGAAGGATGGCTTACCTCATTTTAATGCCGGTTTCCCCCGTTTAGACAATAAGGAGATGAATGCGGTGCAATTCCTGTCCTCGCAGAATCACCTGCGCATTTAGATAGGCCTATAAGACAAACTCGGGTGTGCAGTTCAGTCGTGTGCGGATGAAAGCGTTGCGATTTTTTTTTCTTTAAATACTGGTTCTCAGACGAGGTGATAACAGCTCTCCGTCAGTGATGGGCGACTCAGTCCTCTCAACAGCTCAGCCAACTCAGCAGTGTTTGCATTCTAAAGTAATTTCTCATCATATTCATTTAAAGCTTATTCCATGTTCAGACATCGGTCGCGCCCAAAACATCGTCAATAATAAATCGTCTTGGTAAACGCGCTACGAAGATGCCGTTTTAACTCCCTCCTGAATTTGGTCAGCAAGAGCAAATCTGAATATCATCCGTAAAACACTGGCCCCTAGTGGTAAAAAAGAGATATTCCTATGTTATAAGGTGTGGCTTCCTGGTCTATGAGTTATTTACTCCCATTTTGAGGCGACTGTATTTATTTTATTAAACAAAATCTGAGATTTTACCTTTCTTGTTTTTTATTTTTTATTTTTTGAAGCAAGCTAGTAAGGAAATAGCTCAGTTAATCTGACCTTCACTTGCTGTTGCAGTGCGCATGCGCGTCCGTTAGGCCGGACGTCATGCAGAGTAGGCGGTGCTCTATTTATTTGGGGATCAACGTTAAAGCAGTATTATAAGGCTGACCCTTTATGTGAATAGCGATATAGATAAACAATTGTAATAAACATCTTTAGCTGCAGGTTGTTCGTGCTGCTGTTAAAATGTTTTAAGATAAGCAATAATTAAAATAAAAAATAAAATTTAGATGAGGAAGATAAGCAAAAATAAAAATTTTAGAATTTCAGCTGATCAAATTGGTAGATCATCTTTTTTAGCTAATTAATTTGATTAAGTGACTGTCATAAAATAACTTTTTTAGATGATCTATTTTTCTTACTATAGCATATGAAGGAACATTACAAGTTTTGTCATTTTGTCATGTGTCATTGAAAATGAACATAGTATCTATATTGTAGATTTACAAACTGTAATTTAAAGAACTGTTTACTATTTTCTATTTTCTTCAGAACCAGCAGAGGCAGCTTGACCTGAGTGGTGGCAGCTGGTAGCTGGTCAGACTTAGCTGGAATTTAGCACTCAGACCACTAAAAATACTCAGTGTGCACCAACTGACGAAAGATATCCATGGCCTAAATTATACTGTCCCATAAACCATCCATCCACCTTTATATAGCCCATAACTATGCAGGAGGCCATTAGCATAGTTGGAATAAATAACAGTAGCATTGCATGTAAAATTACAATATAATTTGTATATAATAACTAAATACTAAAATATAAATATTTTTTAAAAAACAGCTTGGTGGTCATGAAATGCACCGTTTCTGATTAATAGTCTGATCAACACCTTAACAGGTACCTTAACTATCACAGGCAGATTTAGGTATTAGGATAACAGACTTAACATTATTTATCTACCAAATATATATATATATATTTTCTACTGTAGATACACTTATGCCTTAAAATTGATGACGGTGTGGTGGTTAGCACAGTCGCCTCACAGCACAAAGGTCCTGGGTTCGCTTCCCGGGCAAAAGATCTTTCTATCAAAGTTTCCTCCGGGTACTCCAGTTTCCTCCCACAGTCTAAAACCATGTACATAAGGTTGATAGGTGACTCTAAATTGCCCACACAAGTCAGTGTGTGTGGTTGCTCATCTATGTGTGGCCCTGTGATGGACTGGCGACCTGTCCAGTATGTACCTCTGCCTCTTGCCCTATGTGTGCTGAGATAGGCTTGAGCAGACCCTGGACCCCGAGTTAGGGAATAAATAAATGAATGTTAACTGATACTGCTGGTAGATAAAAGACACATGATAAAGCAATGTTTACTATAACAGTCTGTAAGTTTTTATCTTGAACCTTACAAACTAGCAGCAAAGCAATCAATTACCATTAAATGTTTATGTTTCACTGATGTTTCTGTGTGGAACAGTAATTTAATTTACGCCACTGTGCCGTCACATCAGGTTAATTCATCCGCAACCTATTATTCAATGGAAAATAAAAGCTAACTCATATATTTAAGAAAGCAATATATACAGTGGAAAAAGTCTTAAAAATAGAGCCAAGCCACAATGTCCAAGCAAAAACAAGTTTTAATAAACCAACTACAGCCATTACACCCCATTGAGAAATGTCTTCTCCTCTTGTAGTGCAAAAGAAATGAAGCATGAAAACAGTCATTAGGCAGTTAAGAGACAATTCAGCATAGAGTAGTTAACAAAAATTACATTGCATTGCTAGATTGTTAGTTTGTAATGTTTAATTAAGTCTCTGGTTACATCTTAAAAATAAAATAAATATAGTGTATTGCATAATAGATGATTCCCCTGAACATTTTGTAGTTGGAAAAATGGAATTAATAATGATTTTATATCATGAAGCTACGCAAAGTAGATACTACTGAAAATGTTGGCTTAATTTAACAAATGAACAAGATCTGTTTTCCAAATGCAAAAGGGTAGAGCCATGAAAGTTAAATACTTAAGGAATGCACTTGAATACTTACATTTGAATATGTTTCACTGAATTAAAATACCATATTAAAGAAGACCACTTATGGCTATTACCCAAACTATGAATTGTTGGTCTGTAGTGTTCCATGCATCATTTTGAATCACAGTGCTTTGTTCTGTTTGGTAGTCATGCTGTTTCGATTCTTAATTAAACACATAAATCTTAAAAAAAAACAAGTAAACTTGAAATCAGTTTTGGTTGGTTTCAATCATGCAATATCTTCACACTGACATTGAATCACGATAGAGTGACTGCAATGCTCACTGAGGCCAGATGGTGGGGTCATACACCACAGTCTGCTGCAATAATTTCACTGTAAAATTGTCAGCTTTTTCATCCCATTAAATTCATCACATCTAGAAAAGTTAGTTGTATTGCTTTTAAGACAGTAGGCTGCCTCTCTTACCTTTTTATATAATATATACCTTTAAATTAACACCACTCTTATGTCTGTATGATAATATTGAGTAATTGTTTATATAACACACCACTGCATTATGCTCATGTCCTTTCCTCCTGTGGACACCAAATGGTTGTTGTCAAACAGAAAGTTTACGTTGGTGACATGACTGCTGTGACCACCATAGACATGACTAGGAGCCTGAGCAAAGACAAAGTCAAAGAGACACAATGCTTTTAATTTTTTTTCTATAAATTTTACAAAAAAGAAATTAAAACATGATGATGGCTTACCCTGGATTGAGAGCAGGGAAATGTGAAGAGGCGAACCTTTCCAAAGTCATCCCCAGTGGCGAGGAGTCTTTTGTCATCAGTAGTGCACACAGCATTAATATCTGTCCCATCAGAGCCATCCGGCCACAAGCCTGTGGTAGAGCATGAATCAAAACCCTTTAGCTAATTAGTTCATATTAATTAATTATACTGTGAGTGAGGGTGGCATAATGATAGCATGGTCGCCTCACAACAAGAAGGTCAGGGTTTTGATTCCTGAGCACGGGGTCTATCTTTGCAGAGTTTGCATCTCTGCGCTTGAGTGGTTTTACCCCGGGTACTCCGGTTTTTTCCCACTGTTCAAAAACATGTACATTATTTTGATTGGGGATTCTAAATTGCTCATAAGAGTGAATGTGGTTGATCGTCTATATGGCCCTGCGATGGACTGGCTAGCCCGGGACCCAGTATTTGGGATAAAGCAGGTATAAAAGAGGAATGAATGAATGAATGAATGATGACTGTATTTAAACAGTTCAAATCATTAATTACTAAGCATTAATAAATACTTATTAAACCTTTTATACCTTATTATCACACATTACTGCCTGATACTTACCAAACACATGAAAGCCCAGTGTGCAGTTAAAAGTGGCCCACTGTATATCTCGGATAGTTTCCATACTCACTACTTGTTTGCACAAAGATGGAATCCCTAAACAAACAACCACATTATAAATTACTTATTTTGTGGATTTGTATTTATTTTAACATCATCCTGTAATTTTTAACATATGTATACCTTAATTATAAGAGACAAAACAAAAAAAAAAACAGAAAATCTAATTTTTAATGATTTTTAAAGAATTAATTTGCAAATTATGGTAGAAAATAAGTATTTGGTCAATAACAAAAGTTTATCCCGATACTTTGTTATGTACCCTCTGTTAGCAATGACAGAGGTCAAACGTTTTCTGTAAGTCTTCACAATGTTTTCACACACATTGTTGCTGATATTTTGCCCCATTCCTCCATGCAGACTTCCTCTAAAGCAGTAATGTTTTGGGGCTGAAAAACAGAAAAAAACAGCCCCAAAGCATGATGTTTCCAACTCCATACTCCAGTAGGTATGGTGTTCTTTGCATGCAACACAGCATTCTTACTTCTCCAAACACGACAAATAGAGTTTTTACCAAAATGTTCTGTTTTGGTTTTATCTCTCTGGCAAACTTCAGCCAGTACATGTACTGACTTAAGCCGGGGGAAACATCTGGCACTGCAGGATTTGAGTCCCCGGTGGCATAGTGTGTTACTGATGGTAGCCTTTGTTATTTTGGTCCCAGCTTTATGTAGGCCATCCACTAGATCTCTGCGTGTGGGTCTGGGATTTTTGCTCACTGTTCTTGTGATCATTTTGACCCCACAGAGGGAGATATTGCATTGAGCCCCAGATCGAGAAAGATTATCAGTGGGCATGTGCTTCTTTCATGTTCTAATAATTGCTCCCATAATTGCTGATTTTTTTACAACAAGCTGCTTACCTATTGCATATTTAGTCTTTCCAGTCTGGTGCAGATTTTCTACTATTTGCAGCTCTCTGGTCTAGGCCATAATGGTGTTCGGAGTGTACCTTTTGAGGTTGTGGACAGGTGTCTGTTAGACTGATAGTTTAAACAGGTGCAATAATGAGTGGATGACAGAGGAGCCTCTAACAGAAGAAGTTACAGGTCAGTAAGTGCCAGAAAACTTGCTTGTTTGTAGGTGACCAAATACTTGTTTTCCACCATAATTTTTAAATAAATCCTTTTTAAATTAGACATTGTGAAAATCAGTGATTTTCTGGATTTTTTTTTTCATTTTGTCTCTCATAGTTAAGGAAAATTACAGGCATCTTTCTTTTTTAAAGTGGGAAAACGTGCACAATTGGTGGCTGACTAAATGTTTTTTTGCCCCACTGTAAGTTAAGCAATAATCTTTTTGTAAGGAAATACTGTATATGTAGCTGTACTCACAGTAAAGGATTTCATAGTCTCCAGAGTTTGACACCAGGTACTGAGAGTCTGTAGACCAGTCTAGATGAGTAATAAAACTGGAGTGACCCTACAAAAAAACAAAAGCAAAACATTTTTAAACAATTTTTTTACAACTACTATTAACATAAATGTAATAAGGGGCAGCGGGGTGACTTAGTGGTTAACACTGTTGCTTACAACAAAAAGGGGCAGGGGTTTAGTCCAGGTACATTAGTTTCCTCCCAAAGTCCCAAAACATGTATTATCGTCTGATTAGTGAATCTAAATTGTGAGAGTCTGTGTTTGGCTCCCATACTATTCTTTCTTTAGAGAGCTAAGATTGGCTCCAGCAAACGCCATGATAGGGAATAAGCAGGTATAGAAGATGAATAAATGAACAAGTAACATTTCTGATAAGATGCATTTTTAAATGGTATCTAAACTGTATTTTGGAACAATTATTGTAATGTAAACCTTCAAATGGTCTATGGTCTTTTCTAATTAAAGAAAGGACTCACAATGGTTCTATATAATTCTGTCTCACTTCTCTCATTTTCTTTCTCTCTCTGTCTCTCTCTCTTTCTCTCCCTCTACACTTTGTGATCATACAGCTAGGGCCTTAAAGCTTTAACTTGCATGCCAATAAATTGACACCACTGCTTGAAAAACAGTACCTTATAACTGTTGTATAATTGTGTGAAGCAGATATATTGAAAAATATTGTATAATGCAGTTTATTGGATAAGCAAAACAATAACTTGCCAGTATAAGTTATATTTTATAACAGAATTTATTTTAAGAGGCGTGTTTAGCACGGTTGCCTCACAGCGAGAAGGTCCCGGTTAGATTTCTAGGCAAAGGGGTCTTTCTGTGCAGAGCTTGCATGTTCTCTCGGCCTTTGCGTGGGTTTACTCCAGGTTCTCTGGTTTCCTCCTACCAGTCCAAACATGTTTATTAGATGATTGGTGATTTTAAATTGCCCATAGAAGTGTGTGTAAGTGTGTGGTTGTTTGTCTATGTTTGGCCTGGCAATGTACTGGCAACCCTGCAACGCTGAACGCTGGGATAGGCTCCAGCAGACCTCCATGACACCGAATTGAAAAATAATTCAAGATAAATAAATGAATGAATTAAGTTAAGCCTAAGTCATTTGTATATCTTGAAATGCTGTACAATAAAATAAAATAAAAACATTTGGAAAAATTAAAAAACATTATTTTTTTTAGCAAAAACTTACTGAGCATTTTCCCACTCTGCTGTACTTCTTGCCATTCTCAGCCACAGCATATACATAAATGTAGTTGTCATGTGACCCAATTGCAAGAAAATTACCATCTGAAAACCAAAATATTTAGTCCAGGGTCATGTAAGTATTATGTGATTTATATTTATTATTTAAAAAGTTTAATGAATTTTAGTGACAAATAGAAGTACACTGACCTGGAGCAAAACTCATAACTGAGAGCTGTTCATTCCCATCTGTGTGTACTGTGACTAGATCCTTAGTTTCTGTATTCACGACAAGCCACCTGTCCATACAAATACAACAGAACCAACCATATACATAGTAAAAAGCTTGGAGTATTTAAAAAGTCTATTATTATTAGTCTTTTTTTATGTTAATGACTTTTTCATGAATATTAATGGTTGAATATGAATAAAAAATAAATAAATATGATTATTTTGAATTAAATATGATTTTCCTGTGGAATAAATTTGTATTATAGCAGCATGATTAAAGTCAAGTGGACCATTAGATTTTTTTTCTTTTAACAGGATTGCCATGTCAGAAATCTCACTGCTATGAAGCGAAAGCCCCCTCACCTGCCTGTCTGTGTTCCTATGGCAACAATTGCCCCAGAGGGATAGAAGCCAGCAGACTGAGCAGCATCCTATCCAAATAAACACAAATAACAAACCTCAATTAAATAAACCAAGTTTAGCTGAAACATATTACTGAATTTTTTTTTCAGCAGAAACAGTTTCAGCAGAAACATATTACTGACATTTACTGACATGTATTTAGGAGGAAAATGGCTTATTTGATTTATGGATGTTGTTAATTTTTCTTTATTTTCCTCTTTGATTTCTGTGTTGTTGAGTAGATCTTAATCTATTAAAGTAAAGCTGTTTACTGTTGAGTAAAGCTTAATCTATTAAGGTTAAGATCATGATGAAGTATTTCTCTTTATGAGAAATACTTTAGTACTTTAGTAATGTATAACACATATATCATTTAACATGAATATGAGCTGGGCAGCGCGGTGGTGTAGTGGTGGTAGTGGTGGTGTAGTGATGGTAGTGGTCATGGTCGCCTCACAAAATGAAAATCCCGGTGCATGTGGTTGTGTGTGTGTGGCCCCGTGATGGACTGGTGACCTGTCCAGGGTGTACTCCCTGCCTTTTGTCCCATGTGCGCTGGGAGAGGCCCCAGCAGACCCCTGTGTCCCCGGATTCGGAAATAAGCGGGTATAGAAGATAAATAAAGAAATAATTATGACCCATAGTTAGGGAATAAGCGGGTATAAAAGATAGATGGATGAATGTTTGTTAAATAAATGCCAAATTTAAAGCAGACAGTAAAGTTAAAAGTTATAAAACTTGGTTTGAACCAACAAAAGAAATGGATATGTTACCCCCAGTGTTGAAACATTTGGCACAGAAAACAGCACTTCTATGAATGTCTTAAATTAGGTTCCTCATGTCAAATTGTGTGTATTTTGTCCAGAAATACAGAACTTTAATTGTTCTTGGAAAAAAGATGTAGTACTGAAAATATATGGCATTGCTGCTCCCAATTTTTTAATGCAACAAGGCTTCTCTGACTAATTGATGCGCTGAGTCCTCTAACCCAGGGTTTGGTTGAGGATTTTGGTTCAAGAGTCACACTAGGTATTTAATTTAACAGACAGGCTGGGCCAAATGCTGTATTTTAAAAGCCACTACTGTAAATTAACATAAATAAGCAATAAGCATAAGTAGTAAAGAAAACAAATTGAGTTTGAATTAATTACACTATAGTTTGCCCATCACTGTTCTAACCTGTTAACATGGGCATGAAAAAAAATATGTATGTATGTAACCTTTACTGCGATTGTTACAAGTTACAATATATTCAGTGTTTAGTTACAGTAAAGTTTTTTCATACCTCCAATGACTTGGTCCAGAGAGGCTGATGGGATTTGGAGTCCCACAGACTGACTAGTTTATCATGTCCACAAGTGAGGAACTGCAGCTTCTTTGGATGCGCTGCTAAGCCCCATAATTCATCAGTATGACCCTAAAAAAACAACCAAATACAGACATTTAAACTATTCAATTCAATTCAACTTTATTAATGAACAAACAAACGAACTAGTATAATCACAGCTAGATATTATAGTATCTTTGCTGTATATAAATTTATATATAGTTGGAATGACAATAAACTATATTTGTTGGAATGAGATAAAGCTTCTTAAACTTGAACTTAATCACATCGTTTGACGTTATAGTATACAATTGTGAAAGAGTAATTCTTTACAATTCCACCACCCGGTGTGACCCAGTGTTTCCTTTTATCCATCTACACCCTGATTTCTTTAAAGTTGCTTTGTTTGTCTACTTATTAAGCATATTTGTATGTTGACTATATTCATTCATTCATTCATACATCTTATTCCCTAACTCAGGGTCACAGGGGTCTTTCTTTTAACATAGGGCAAAAGGCATGGGTACACCCTAGACAGGGCGCCAGTCCATCGCAGAGCTAAAAACACATGAACAATCACACACACACACACACACACACACACACACACACACACACACTCCTATGGCTAATTTAAAATCACTTATCAACCTAAACTCCGCAAGAAAGACCCCTTGCACTGGAATCGAACCTGGGACCTGTGAAGCAACCATGCTAACCACTAATTCACCATGCCACTCTTTGTTGACTATGTTAAATTAAAAAGTGGAGGATTTTTTTGCAATAATTTAAATGCTTGTATGAGGGTCAGTGTCGTTCACCTTTTTACAGTATTTACCTGTGTAATGGGGGTAAATTCCCCATTCAAATTACCCAGCAAAATGTAGTTTTTGGTTGTTCCAATGAGAATATTTTCTCCTTTTCCCTCAGCAATGGTACGAATTGGACCATACACCTCAGGAACCTAACAAAAATTATATACAGTGGCAAAACTATAATATTACTATTTATTAGTCTACAGAGTGTTTTTTAGTATTTATTTATACAGGTACATTAAAAATAAATATCAGCCCATTACATGTTATTTTAAAGTTACCCATGAAAATATTGAGGTGACATAATTGTTTTACCTCCACCGTATGAATTTTCTGGTAATTTCGATCCCAAGTAGCGAGCTTACGGTCTTTCCCTCCTGAAATCAATGTGCCGTCTTTCAACATGCACAGAGCAAAGACACTGTTTTCATGTGCACCCAGAATGGCCAAACTAATGCGATTAGAGCCTTCAAGACAGACACAGAGCGGTGAACCACATTAGCAAACATTAACCTTACTCTCCTGAAGGTCAAAAACAACAAGCGTATGACAGATCTGCTCAGTACAGCGGCACTGATTAAAAATCTTTACCAGCTGTAATCACATTGTGTGAATGCAGCTGTTATCCTGTTACAGTTACAAGGCTTAGAGCAGATTTTTTTTCCAGAAAATATCACAAACAGTTATGAAATATTTATTATGTGTTTATAGAATAGTTACAGTCTGCATTATGCATGAAGAAGGCAATCCTTTAAAGATCCCCATGCAATTTGATGATTGAATTCTTTACCTTTGCCCCAAACTAATATATTTCCACTAGAGTCACCAGTGATGGCATCACCATTTTCTGAAAAAGTCACACATAAAACAAACTTGGGCTTCTCTTGTTTCTGCAAAAAATATACATTTGGGATAGTATTAATTACAAAATACTGCTTATACAGTCTAGCCCCAAAATCTTTATAAATATATATAGGCTTAAATTTGTTTATATACCTCATACAAACCCTGTTTCCTTAGAAGTGAGCCTTTTTCTAGTGACCAAAAACAAAGATGTGATTTCCCACATGTTAAAATTATGTTCGCATCTGTTGGATGGAAATCAGCAGCAAAAATTGACTCATTGGAGCTCTGGAATAAAAGCACAAATAAACAGTGATTATTATTAAATTTCTGCAATAAGGATATTGAAAATCTCACTTAATAAACCAGATTATTTTTAAATAATTAACAAGATACTGGGGTCCAGTTTTGGACACAATGCTTTACACATAACTAAGTCAGTCATGTTTTTAAACTAGTTATTTAGAATGTTAATGATAATTAACATTTAAAATAGTTTAAAATACCTTAACTTCAGCAAGTCTCTCTTCTTGCTGACAGTCCCATACTGAAAGTACATGATCATTGGAGTCATCTACTACACACAACCAGCTACCCCCATTCTGAATGTTGAAAATATAAATACAGATGCAATTGTAAGTATAATGTTAAATATTTAATAATTTTTTTAATTCTTAATCAGCAAAAACAACATTTTTTAAATGAAATATTAAAATACAGTATGATTAAATAAGTTTTACAAAAGACAAACACCACCCCTAAAACATCAAAAATAGAGCTTGTAAAATAAAATATGCATATTACAAATCTTACCGACTTAGAGAAGGAGAGGCACACAACTGCCCTGTCAAAAAAGCCCGTTCCAAAAACGTGAAGTGTGTTTAGACTTACAGAGTCCCAAACACGAACATGAGGTGCTAACTGCTGTGAAAACACCCAAAAAGAATGTGTTATTAGTATTAGTGTAATTAGTGCTATTTCTAAACTGCAGAACTATATACAATAGAATACAGATCAAACAGTAAGATATCTTCAAATTTTAACTGCATAAAAAATTATTTTCTGTGCTCTTACAACTTTCTGTAATTTTTGTTTGTTTGTTTGTTCATTAATTCATTTATTCATTCATTCATCTTCTATGCCTGTTTATTCCCTAATTTAAGGTAACAGGAGGCCTGCTGAAGCCTTTCTAAGCTCTCTAAAGGATGAAAGGCAGAAGGGGTATGTCCTAGACAGATGAGCAGTTCATCACAGAGTCACAAACACACAGACACACACACACACACCAATAAAAAATTAAACCTGGGCCTTTTTGCTGTAGGGCAACAGTGCGAACCACTTGGCACCGTGCAGTAGTCCTGTATAATTCCATTTTAATTTTAAATTCACTCATTCATCTTCTATAACAGTACATAGTACATCAGTAAATAGCAGAGCCACACTTAGACAAACAACCACACTCACATTCAATCCTTTGGGCAATTTATAATGACCAATCAACCTAATGTAATGTACAACCTAATGGACTGGGAGGAAACCAAAGTACCTGGAGGTTTTCAAGCCCAGTTGTGAGGCAACTGTACTAACCACTACACCACTATGTCGCCTGCAGTAATAAATTTTAGTTCTTTATTCATTTATCTTCTATACTCACTTATTTCCGAGCTCTGGGTCACCAATCTATCACAGGGCCACACACGCACAACCACATGCAGTCATACTCATTTCTAAATGGGTTGGGCTGTGGGAGGACCCGGAGGAATCCCACGCAAGAGTGGGGAGAACATAAAAACTCAGCCCATAACCTTCTAGCTGTAGGGCGAACGTGCTAACCACTACACCACTGCGCTGCCCTCCTTTTTGATCTTAAATTGTTGAATTGCGTCGAATGGGTCAGTGGCATGATTTTAGAGGCACAGTTACACTACAACAAATGCTTTGCAAAAGATTCAACTGTGAACATGTGTCATGTGTGATGGTATGTACTGTACCTTGCCATCCAAAGAGGTTCCAGCCACTTGTCCTGTTGCTATAGTGATTTTATCAGGATGGACAGCTAAGCTTGAGAGAGCAGAAGATAGACCAAAAGGACAATATTTAACAGTGTGAAACAAAAAATATAATATAAAATATAATAATATAATTATTAAGTGTTACAGAAAAATGTTGTTTGACAAAAAAAGCTGTGTGCAGTGTTATTATGAAAAATTTATACCTCCATAGAGTTGGCACCCCATAAACGAATAATCACCAAAATTATGCCATTCATTTGTGGTACATTTGTGCTTATTTGTACAGCCAAAATGAGTGTTTTACTGGTTTGGTTTGCAATATTAAACAATATTTTTTGGACCATGTGACTTCACTCTCCACCCCATGTTGCCCAAATTAGTCCAAATCAGCACAGTTTTTTTGTGCTCGATTTCTGCCCATTCGTGCCATTAAATCTGACGCTTTATCTATTTTTCTTCCTTAGAAGAAGCTGTATGTTACTCCCCACCCCAGTCATTCATTTGTGGACAATTTTTTCTCATTTGGGCTGTAAAAAAGACCTTCAAATATATTTTTGCTTTTTAGAAAAAAACAGTCAGTGACTACCTTCCCCACCCTATACAATCCAAAACTCTTTAAACCGGTTCCATTTGTTTGTGCTCAATTTGTGCTGGTTTGTGCCATTGAAAGAAACCCTATACATGTGACTGTTTTCTTAATACAACTAAATAAACCTTTAAGATAGCAGTGACATCACTCTCTTTAAATCATTCCTAAACTTTACTGTTTGTTTCTGTTTGATTTTTGCCAGTTTTTGCTATTAAAGCTTTATCTAAATCCCTTTTTTACAAATAGCAAAAAGGCAGTGATGTCACTCTCCACCCCATTTCGTCCAAATTTGTTTATGCTCAGTTTATGACAACTTTATAGGGGTCAATTTTAATTGTAAACTGTTATGCACATTAAAAATGATAAACGATAATTTAATGTAAAGCAGAGTGTCAACAGGCTTATGTTTTCTTAAAAAAATATAGAGCTAGCAGTGCTTTCAGTTTTGACAATTTTCGTATCTTGATATATAGTAACATATAACTCATGAATTATATTACTTCTAACAATATAACTTTTAACAATAACTTATAACAATATTACTTCTACTAAAAAAGAATAGGTTTTGTTCTTACCATTTGATGTCATCAGTGTGGCCAGTGTAATGTCTTTGAAGTTGCTCATCTACATTGTACAACACCACCACAGAGGCAATAAAATAAACTGTCTCTCCAGTGGGAAGCAGGTAGAGATTGGATCTACAATCACGCCCCCGGTAGCCATAGCTAACATTTAGTTAAGAACAAAACTTAAGATTAGCAGTATGGTAATTTAGACTGGTGATTTATATAATCTCAGGAATGTGATTATTCACACAGTTTATATTTTTACTAAAATACTTTATAGAAAAAATACTGACTATATGTCCAAATTAAGCTAAATATTCAACATTGCACATCTGAAATCAGAAAAAGTAGTCTGTTGGTAGTCGCTCACTATCAGGATACACTATAGAGTAGCTACTTGTGAAAAAATCTCTTCAAGCCTATAGCTCTTATACTCAATAACCCTCCAATGATTACTGATTATTTCTATACATGCTTATTCAATATTCCCTAACTTAGCATTACAGGGGTCTGCTGGAGCCTATCCCAGCACACCTATAGGGCAAATGGCAGAGAAAAAAACCTATAAGTATGTTTTTATTATTATAATACTCATATTGCTTTCATTATTTTTATAATATTACATACTATTTGCGTTCTATGTGATATCAGTTTTCAATGTTTATCCATTATTCATTTATTCATTCATTTATTCATTAATTCATTTATTTATCTTCTATACCCGCTTATTACCTAACCCGGGTCCTGCTGTAGCTGGAGCATATCCCAGCAGAATCGAACCCGAAAACTTCTTGCTGTGTGGAAACCATAATAACACTACACCACTGTCGCCTGCCGCCACCCACAAAATTTGTGGGTATTTTGCAACTTGTAACTGGTTTTGCAACTGGTTATTCACTGTATTAACAATACCATGTTAATATTCAATAGCTAAATATGTTAACATCACAGAGAACACTAATACAAAAGGATACACCCAGTCTAGCTTTAATTTTTTAGGAGGTAGATCGGCTTTTTGTTCCAGACAATACGTATCCACCAGCTCTTTTGGCATGTACATAGTGATGGGTCTTCCTTTCAAATACATTTTTACATACCCTTCATCTGAAAAACACAACATATTGTCTATTGTTTCTAAACACTGAACGCTATTTCCATAATACATAATATATCTGAGCTTAGCAACTTTGAAAGTACTAGCTAGATTTGTTGGGGCTTCTGTACTTTGTTTTGTCTACAAAAAAGATTAAATAAGAGGGCCATCTCTTCAGGTAGGAAGTATATGGTGGAACCAAATTGCTCCTGGAGTTCTCTTGCTGGATGACATATTGTTCTCTGGAGAAGCATGTAATTTGCAGTGCTAAATGGTTGTGCTACATGTAGATCTGTGCATCTGGTCCACTTTATCAATTGATTGAATTATGGAAATGACAAGAAAATTGGAGTATGAAAAAAATTTCAGTAATGTTTGACATGAACATGTTCAACACAAATTGGTGTTCAAATTGAGCATCATTTCTTTTGTAAAGGATGATGTTGGGCAAGCAAACACATCAGAAATATGATGAAAAACTTTCAGTACATCTAAATTTGCTAGTTACATGGTCAAGAATATATAGGTATTTTGTAACATAATAAAAATGTAATCCCTCTAACTGTTTCTTGACAGTTAGAAATATGTGGAGTGAAAGCAGCTTTACTCATTTTGCCAGCAACCCTTTAAGTCAGCTGCTGGGTAACTGCAGGAGAATGTGGGCTCCTGTGGTGCATGTAAAAATTATCATTAAGGCTGTGAGTAAGCAAACAGTGTCCCTCTAGCAGGTTAACAGCTAATCAACCACAGCATAACAAAATATGCATGTTAGGGAGCGTGCTTATTAGTTGATTGAAGAAGATTGCACTTTTAGGGTCTGCTATACACACACACACACACACACACGCATATCCATTAGATTAACCCCTGCCTTTATGCCAAACATATATCTGTAGCATTTTGTGTCATTCTAAGCGAGGCTAGGCTGCACTATGACGGTATAATAGACAACTAAAGTGGCCTACGTAATCCAAAAGCAAACACTGACTTTATTCAAAAGAGAAGTGTTTCATATTCACTGTTGTAAAAAAGTCTAGTTAGAAGAGTTTTTAATAGTTTGATCTTAGATGACAACACTGAGAAAACTATAGGGAAATTATACGGAATTATGGCTGTCCATATTGTAAAAAGATCATGTGTAACTACCCTCCAAATTGCATTCAATACAGAGATATGACTCAAATAGTTATGTGCCTCTATACTAAATTTGCTTGCAGGATTGCACAAATACATTCAAAGGTCTGTCAGTATTTGAATACCCAGTCTTATTCTGTAAAAGAGGACAGCATTATATTTTCCCACCTGAGTTGGGACTGTGCTCTCCTTTATGCATCTTACTGCATCTTTCATTTACATTTACAGCATTTGGCAGACGCCCTTTGCCAGAGTGACTTACAACTGAGCAATTGAGGGTTAAGGGCCTTGCTCAGGAACCCACAGTGGTTGCTTGGTGGTGCTGGGAATCGAACCCCGTTTTTTCTGGTATCAGTCCAACACCTTAACCACTAGGCCAACCCTTCCCACCCCTTCCCATTATTAAATCCTAAACTTTAATACTGCTGACAGTTCAGCATCTTTTTTGAGTTGAAAGGGAATTTTTTTCCAGCTTAAGATGACACAATTCTCATAATGTCTTTTGGCCAAGCAAGTGTTGATGATCATTGCCTACCTTTGCAGTGTTTCACTTGACGCATCCCTTTGTGAGTGTAGACAGACAAAGACAAATACTATGTGAAAAGCCTTTTTACAAAGGCTGAGAGAGCGAAAAGAGAGAAAGAGAACGAGAAAGAGAGAAAAGCTGGCTCATCAGCTCCCAGACTGTTCCTAATTACTCTACTTGCCCCATTCTGGAAATAGTCCCTTTGGATGTGTGCTCTATATAACAAATTGCATATGTTAATCTGCTGTTAATCTTTCTTGATCTTGGGTGGTTGCAGTGATAACTACACTTGGTCAAACTATGATAAAGTATTTAGTATTATGTAAAATGGTGATTTAGATAATTACTGACTTTCTGCATAAATAAAAAACTCCCCCCCAAAAAAATAAAGCATAATCAAATTTAAAAAACAAAGATAATGTTAACTATAGTTGTAGGTGATGGATTAAACGGGGTAACGATGGTAGATGTGGTTGTTGATAACAGATGGGATCTGATACATCATTGCTCACTCCATAAGGAACCAAGCTGTCACTATATTGTTTGTAAGCTAAAACTGGAGAAAGCAGGTTTATGCAATTAATATATAATATAAGATGTCAATTTATTTTGTTTAGACTTTGTACTAAAATATACAATATAATGTAACAAAATGCATGATTTAAAATAAAGTCTTTAGGCTAGATATGTGATTCTGACTGGGATCCTATGGGTATAACCAAAACTAACACATAGTTACTTTAACAGAAATAAAATACTGTTACAACCTATAGAGCGAAAATTCATAAATCCCTATTAATAGTATGCAGATTTTTTCCTATTAATAATCACATAGAATTAATCGAACTTCTATAGTAATGATTATCATTTTAATACTTTGCAAAATTTGAAAACCATGACAGTGTTACACTTACCAACATTGAACACAGTCTCCTTTTGTTTACTAAAGGACATACAAAATAAAACAAAATAAACCTTGTATTAAATAATAAGTATAAGTATTGAAATTATTAAAATCAAGTGCATGTTCAGTGTATGTTTGCAATTAAATTAACCAAAGAGTGCCATTAATATCATTAATAGCTTAGTAAAATAAAGCAGTTCTAATTTTCCATTAATAAAACAAAAAGAAGGATTTTATTTAGTTTTATTTTGCTGTACCTCTCACTGGTTCTTTTGGCACATGAGTTGCTTCCAGCCAAGGCAGTGCGTGTACGGTTGTTCTTGGCTTCGCCTCCAGCCTCTTTTCTACCAACAAGGCCCACTTGCTCTGATGAGCTTGTTCTTTTGACAGTGCTGGAAAAATACAAAAAAAATTTACAATTTACAAAATTTACAATTACAATTTATAATTAGTAAAAAGATAATGAATTCACAAAACAATTTCATCAAGAGATTTTCCTATTATAGTATCTTTTAAATTATATATATTTTTCGAAACAGTGGCAAGTTACAAATGATTGAAATTGTAAGTATTTTGTTGAATAACAGTTTGTGTTAATTATCCATTTATCCATTAAGCATTCACATTTTTTGAGCATTACATTTGTGGCATTTGGCAAACACACTTATCCAGAGCGATATACATTTATACAACTTAGCAATTGGAAGTTTGGAGTCCCTGATCAAAGTCTCATTAGTAGAGCTTGGTAGTTCTTTAAATTAAACTCATAATCCTTAGATCAGTGGTCAACTGAGTTATAAAATTTCAATTAGTGCCTGTTATCATGTACACTATATTGGCAAAAGTATTCGCTCACCTGCCTTTACTCGCATATAAATGTAAGTAACATTCCAGTCCTAATCCATAGGGTTTAATACGTCATTGGATCACTCTTTGCAGCTGTAACAGCTTTATAAGCGCATTTGTAAAGTGACACACTGATGTTGAACGAGAAGGGCTGGCTCTAAGTCTCTGAAATAATTTATTTCAAAGGTGTTTTAGCGGGTTTAGGTCAGGACACTGGGGATGAGTCCAGTCCACACCAGACTCAGTCATGTATGTCTTTATGGACCTTGCTTTTTGCACTGGTGCACAGTCATGTTTAAAAAGGGAGCTGGCCCCTTCAGTTCCCAACTGTTCCCACAAAGTTGGGAGCATGGAATTGTCTAAAATGTCTTGGTATGCTGAAGCATCATGAAGCACCATTTCACCGAAACTAAGGGGCCAAGCCCAGCTCCTGAAAAACAACCCCACAAGTATGTTGTCCTGGCAACCGCCTAACCCAGACTTGTGCATCAGATAGGGAAGTGCGATTCGTCACCCCAGAGAACGTGTCTTCACTGCTTTAGAGTCGAGTAGTTCCATTGCACTTGATGATGTATAGCTTGAATGCAGCTGCTCGGCCGTGGAAACTTCATGTAGCTCTCTGTGCAATATTCTTGAGCTAATCTGAAGGCCACATGAAGTTTGGAGGTCTGTAGCAATTGACTCTACAGAAAGTTGGTCCACTATGCGCCTCTGCATCAGCTGACCCCGCTCTGTCAGTTTACGTGGCCTACTACTTTGTGGCAGAGTTGCTGTTGTTCCCAAACACTTCCACATTTTCATAATACAATTGACTGTGGAATATTTAGGAGCGAGGAATTTTACAACTGGATTTGTTACACAGCTATTACAGTTCCATGCTGGAATTCACTGAGCGCGACCTGAGAGCGACCCATTCTTTCGCAAATGTTTGTAAAACCAGTCTGCATGCCGAGGTGCTTGCTTTTTACACTTGTTGCCATGGAAGTGATTGGAACCCCTGATTTATTTGGATGGGTGAGCGAATACTTTTGGCAATATAGTGTATATTATAAAAGCTGCATTAAATGTTTGTGAACACCTACATTGTGGACAACACACAGCAACATGAAGACATGGTAAACAAAGTTTATTGATTTAGGCTCTTTAACAGATCCCTGAATAAAAGTCTAGTTAAAAGTCTGCAGGGTGGCAATTACTTATGACTTGTAATTTGTATTTAAGTCATTCTTGCCAGCAGCCAGACCACTTCCTTGGTAACTGGAGACAGAAAAGAGTCACAAATGCCACATGAATAAGACACACCAAAGATTGCAGTATATAGAATGTGCTAAAAAATCTTTAAAATTATTGCTTACTGAGCTTGCTTTTTATATCATGTAAATTCATTAATTCATTTAATTTCTATACCTGCTTGTTCCTTAAATTTGGGTCACAGGGTTTGCTGGAGCCTATCACAGCGCACATAGATCGAAAGGCAGAAGTCAAGGGACGCCAGTCCATCATAGTATATCATTTAAATGTCGATGTATAAGGCATGGTTTTAAATTTGCTTGTCCTAATTATGTGTAAGAGCAATTTTTCCTCCCTAAAGGTCTGTGATTTTTAATTGTTTTTTAATTTTTAGCAACACTTAGGCACTGATAAGATCATCTGCTAAATTATGTAAATATACCTGTAAATGTAAATAATCTTTAGAGTTTCACAAGCTAATATTCTGTTTATGAACTATAAACATATTAACAGATGTAAGGTTAAATAAGCAACCAAATTCAACCAGTATCACAACAAAAACACAGTACTGCTTTGTGAGTATTTATTTTTTTAATATCATGCATTGTGCTCAGGAACTGGCTCTGTACATAAGCATAAACATTTACTATATGAAGAGGAAATGGTGCTGGTAAGATAACGCAGACACATTCAACACTGACAGTCTACATAGTTACTGAAAACAAAACACAAGATAAATATCTGTCTGCACCCAGATAGGCCAGCTTATTTTTATTTGCCTTCCTATGACATACTTGTCACAAGGGTGGAAAGAAAGGCCTGCATAGAGAAAGACTGCGCTTTCAAAACACCCAAACAAAGAAAAAAGCTGTCTCAGCAGTTTATTTATTGCTGTACCTAATCTAGGTTGCATGGGCAATGCTTTTTTAGGTCAACCAGTGACGGCAAATAATTTTCTCTGTATAGAGTGTCACTGTTACAGCCTCTAGTGTATTGAAAAGAAATTGAAAAATATGAAATTCAGATTAAGCAGTGTTCAGTTCCTATAATACAACTAATTACTTCTTAAGTGGTTTTAGTACATACATGGCCCATGTAGGAAAGACTTTTGTTATGGCAAAGTGATTTTGTACACAAAATTTCATTTCTCAAATAAAGTTGGTGTATAGCATTCATGATGCTGAAAAAAGCATATTCTCACAGGTAGGGAGGCCTGAGTGGAAACAGACAGACAGATGACAGACAGGTCAAATTGGACAAAATGAATAAAGCATGCAACAAAGAAATAGAGAAATGTTTAGGAGTTAGATGCACAACAGCAGGACAGATGAACAGTGTGTAGTTTTTGTTGCATTTAATACATAAAATATTACAGGGCACATATACTCACAAAATGTTTCATGCATTTAAACACTTAATGGTCAGTGTGATGCTATACTATAATTATCAAATATTGCATTTTACATTTTTATGTTTTTATGTCAGACAACAATGTTCCGGGCAGCGTGTTTCTGTGCAGAGATAGCATGTTCTCCCCGTGCTTGCGTGGGTTTACTTTAGGTTCTCTAAAATCATTTAGGTTGATTGGTGATTCTAAATTTCTCAAAGAGGTGGGGTTTGTGTGTGTGTGTGTGTGTGTGTGTTTGTCTATGGACTGGTGACCTGTCCAGGCTGTATCCCTGTCTCTTGCCCTACGTGTGCTGGGATACATTTAGACCTGCATTATCTCCGTGGTCCATCCATCCATCTCTAAATTATAACTCTAAACTTAGTTGCAAGCCAAAATCTGAGTTGCTAAATATTTATATTATGTGTTTGTTTGACAAGAAGGAAGACGGATAATCTCTAGTTCTATTCTTTGGATTTAATGTCATGTATTTACTGTGTAGGGTGTGTCATAGAGATTTTGTTATCAGGCTCTTGAGACATGTTGGTGTTTCAGCAAAGACTCCGATGTATATAAAAAATGCATTCAGAGAAAAATTCAAATTTACAAGACATTAGTGGGACAATTTTATTGGGGGCTGCTGTAGCATATCCCAGTGCAGATAGAGTAAAAGGAAAGGGTACACTCGCGCAGGTCGCCAGTCCATCACAGGGCCACACATAGAGGACAACCACAGACACTTAGACTTACTCTTATGGGCATCTTAGCATCAGCATTCAACCTAATGTACATGTTTTTGAACTGTAACCGGAGTAAACTATTGTAAGCAGGAGGAGAACAAGCAAACTCCACATAGAAAGACCTTCTTACAGTGAGGCAAACATACTAACCACTTACTGTTATTTGACTATGAAATGTGACATACATTAAAAAGTATGCAGGCATTAGCACATGTGCTAGACATTTATAGACTAATCCTGTGCTTGCACTTTTACAAGTTGATAGCCAAAAAATTACAAATGTTGCATCAAAAAATATTTTAGAAAAATCACTACATAGATTGATAAATGTAATGCAACCTACAAAATTTTGTTTACCTGTTGTATTTTACTAAAAATAGTTTCTCACCCTTTGGTTGCTTGTGTGTTGTGTTTCTTAGAGCCTGAGGGTGAGAGCGCAATGATGCTTTTCTTTGGTAGGATGTTGCCATTGTGCACTCTGGGCTTTAATGGTAGTGTTGCAATCATTGGCCTAGCTGTGATACCAAAGGAAAGAAAAGAAAGTAAGACATTAATTTGTACTACAGAAAGCAAAGCAGGATTAAAAAGAAACTGCTGAGAAATGAATTTGTTAAATAAAATGAGAAAAATAAAAAAGCCCTATTATTTTCAACTCAATAATAGGTATATTTCAGGCATTTGGCAAACATTCTTATCGAGAGAAACTAGCATTTGTTCTATTTGGGCAGATAAGTAGTTAGGGACAAAGTTTCTATAAGTGGTAACTTGATTGTTCTGGGAATCAAACCCACAATCTTATGATAAACAGTCCAACACATTAACCACTAAGCTACCGCATCTCAATGACTGAGCTACCTAGATTAACATTGTAAACAAACTGTGCAGACAAAAAAAAGAATACAGGAAGCATGTTATTTAATCCACTATGAATAAAACTGTCAGATGGCAGAGGAAGTTGTTATAGCAACAGTTGCCACTGTGTTTCCCAGCTCTGATATTGTTTGTGTAAATCTTCTATTGTGCTATTAGTTATACTATTAGTAATACTTTTGATATCTCTTTTATATCTCTTTTATCTCTTTCGATATCAATTATTACATTAGACATTATAAATGTGTTAGCTTATTATACAGTGTAGTAATAAAATATTGTTTTAAGTTAGACCAATCAAATCTCAATTTTTAATGGAAATGTTAGACATTTTATTAGTGTTTAAAGGGACACAGAATATTTTTAAATAAAGATGTAGTTTTAATTAATGCCATAAAGTTGAAAACATTTAAATTGACAATGTATTCAGTAGTAATTCAGTTAAAAACTGACTACTGTAGGCTCAAATATTTTCAATCTAAAATCTTGAAACATTAATGTTCTATTGTCAGAGTTTTTGTAACTGTCTGTGTTACCTTTGGTTGGTCCCTTTCTGCTTAGCAAGACCTGTTGCTCCTCTGAGATGTTGAGTCTTCTCACTACATCGGCTAGTGCTGACTTGAGCAGTTGAATCTCATCCTCCTGCATCTGAACACGCTGCTCCAAAGATGCAAGTCGGTCCGTCACCTCCATACTGCTTGTCGCTGAGGCACTGTCATCTGCATACATACAAATCAATAAATTCTATCCTTAACAGTTCTTAGCACTTTACAATAGAGATAATTTTAAATGTAATTTTTTTGACACTTTTAAATATTTATAACCCATATAGATTTGCTCTTACAAAGTTCATTACCTAAATGTATTTTATGCATATAGAAGACATATAAATATCTAGGTGTACATCTGGACAACACTGCCAATATCACACATGTCTATAAATCAGTTGTGTCCAGACAGAAAATATCAGCAGGTTAAAAGAAACTGAACAGTTATTATTATTATTCATTTATTTATCTTCTATACCCGCTTATTTTCTAAATTGGGGTCATGGGTGTCTGCTGGAGCCTATCCTATTGCACAAAAGGCAAAAGTCAGTCCATCACAAGGCCAAACATAGATGAACAACCACTTACATTCACACTTACTCCTTTCGGCAGTTTAGAGTCACCAATCAACCTAATATACATGTTTTCAGACTGTAGGAAACTGAAAAACCCTGGGTAAAGCACAGGGAGAAAATATAAACTCAGCACAGAAAGACCCCTTACCCAGAAATCAAACCCGACCTTTTTGCAGTGAGGCGACCATGCTAACTTCTACGCCACCGGGCCACCCTATTATTATATAGTTCTATCATATTTACATCAGATTACTAATAGGTTTTTGCACTATCTATCATTTCTTCATGTAAATATGTATTTATTATTTATCTTTCTGTTTCTCAGTTAAAACACACACACACACAAAGCATAAGCACCAGCTTTATTTAAATTATTGACAAGGATTATGCAGCTGCTTAGACAATAAGGTAGTAAAAACTAATGTTTTGTACACTGCCATGTTATAATTAAAGGAAATTGGATATAGATACATATATTTCATTTCATCTTCTTCACCCGCTTAATCCCGAATTCGGGGTCACGGGGGTCTGCTGGAGCCTATCCCAGCGCACATAGGGCGAAAG
>JAOTQW010000002.1:4282838-4296279 GCA_026260075.1 Sisor rabdophorus | reverse complement strand
ATTCGAACCCAGGACCTTCTTGTTGTGAGGCGACCGTGCTAACCACTGCGCCATCGCACTGCCCTTATTATAATAATGATAAATTTAAATTGATTTTAAATAGGTCTAATAATTTTATACTAAATAATGACTACGTTCATGATATTGTACTTATAGTGGCAGGTCAATGAAGGATGTTTACCATGAGGTATCTATATGGTGTCCTAACACAAATCTAAAAATAAAAATAAATGACTGTAAAAAAAAATACTGAATGTGCTCTAAATGTATCCTTGATGTTCTTTCTGGTATTTCCGGTCCAACACCTTTTATATTTTCATAAAGTTCCAGACAGTATACAGTGAGTACAAGATTCGAATTCTATCATTGGTCGAAAATTTACTTGGGTTACTGCACTACTGCGGCTCATTTTAGCTAAAATATTTATTAGCAAAAGATCCACAATGACCCAGAGACTAAGCGGAAAAGTTTCAGAGCAAGTTATTTATATCTGATTGTTTCTGTTGTGCTGCCAGTAAAGCAGTCATCAGCTCTTTCCAGGCTAAAAAAAATGCATATGTTTATTTGTTGGATGAGTGCTTATTAAACCTATAAATCCATAGACAAAGCCATGTATCACCAAATTCGCTGATGTATCAAATGTATACGGGCTCAAAGAGCATTAAAAAAGCACACAAAAACACAATCTTTATTATACTATAAATCAAAGCTCGTTCTACATTCCCTCTCTTTCAGTGTGCACAAGAAATAATTTTCTGAACCTGTAAAGATATTGACCTTAGAATAAAAAAGCCATATAAGGCAGCAATCCTTTCGCACACAGTGCAGAATATTTGCAGGATGAGCTACTACCATGAAAGGGGTCCAAAACACAAAGTGAACACAAAAGTCTCAAGTTACTCTAGCATGCCACACTTACCCAGTGCAAGTCCTTCACAGTCTGACATCATGCACAGTTATAGAAATGTTACACAGGCATAGTGTTTATTATTGATTCTTCCATAGGTGAACCCTGCAGCAGTGTGCACTAAAAGCACAGAGAGTCTGACCACTATCAACACTCCTGCCCTCACTAGCCAGTTGATGACCGTTGGATGCTAAGAATGCATAGCCAGCATTAGTGTTCTGTCTGCTATTGGAGGATAAATATGTTTACACTCCTCCTCCGATTCTCAGGCCATTTAATCTGACTATGCCTTTGCACCAGAAAGGCTCTATGCCAAAGTGAGTGCAATCACTCCTATTTTAATACACATTAAGGTGTTTAGGGTTCTGCAAGGCTATAAGACTGTTACTGTTGTTTATTGGTCAAAATGTTTGGCAAAAAGTGCATAAAACATCGGAAGTGCAGGTTAAAGAGGTTAAAGCGGGTTTATTTAAAAAAAAATAAAATTCATCACACGTTCTTACACAAATTCTTCGGCATAGCCGTTTTACTGTTTATCCACCAGATGGTGGTGTTGCAACATTTGGTTTTTTTTAAACAAATAAATAGAAGAATTAAAAATATCTTTTCACAATCAAACCTGTTTCACTAGAAAAAAAACCATAAAAAATATTTATGTTTATATTTTTATATTTACTTTTAAAAACACATTTTATATATAATATAACAAGCCAGTGCTATATACTACTTTGTTCAATATACTTTGTAACTGTTATATATGTGTTTGTTTCTAGTTTAGTATTTGGATATTTTAAAACATAAATATGTTTATTCCTACTATAAAAAATATGCTAAATATAGGTGTCTGTATAATTTTACATGTTAACTTGAACCATGCTTTTTGAACCATTTTTGAACATCTAATTTTGCGCTTAGTATATTTTAGTTGTAATTAAATTGTAGTTGATCATAATTTTAATTGTATTTAGTGTATTTATTTGCTACATTGAAACAACTTTGAGTATATTTATAACACGTAACAGATGATTGGATAGTTTATTAGTGATACTGAAGTGTTAAAAACAAAGCAGAATGTTTTTTTTAGCTTATTTCACCTTGAGTTAAGTACCCAACAATGACAGACGGGCAATGGTGGGGTTTAAACCCAGGTTTTTCTGGTCTTCCAATCAACAACTCAGCGCCTTAACCATTTAAGCCACCATTGCCTTTCCTTTATTAGTTCCCATTCAACCTATTGAATCCATCTATAACATAGTGATATTAAGGACACAGTTAACAGTTAATACCTAAATATATTTATATATGCAAATAATTACACTTTAACAAAACTCTCAATTTAAGTATATCTTTGGAAATGTGTTTTTTATTTAGGGAGGATGAATAAAACTAATTCTTGAATAGGCTGTTTGCATACTGTATATATTTGATGGTCAGATATATTTATATATAGAAACAGTGCTTTTAACACACTTCTGTACTGTTGATGAAGTATTTCCAGGAACCGAATTTATTGTTTGCTTTGATAGTTAATAATGTAGACATAAGACACATTTTAGTTATTATGATTTTTTTAATGGAAACCTTCTGGTTTTGTTGGCACAGTTACTCTTCTTAGCTCTACATTAGAATTAGATGACAGTCTAATACATGACATAAATTGTTGTCAAGACATCTAGTCGATCGTTTGAACGCATGCAACATTTAAACTTTCACAACATGAAATAAAAATACAAAGAAAACTACAGTCTGCATATATTACGTAGTCTTTTCCTTTAGTCTCCAAACACATCTGGAAACAATTCTTTTGATACACTGAGCACGCCTAAGTCTGCATTTCATTTTCTGTTTTTTTACACTGTTTTATTGATTTATACGTTAAAGTTTTATATTTACCTGTCGTCTAGCCAAAAGGAATTTTATTTGCTGTGTCCTGTGAATGCCACACTTAAGATTGAACAATATGTGAAGGCATTTGGCCTCATACAGAATTCACTGGTTCTCAGCTCATATAAATTCCACCCAAACAGTAAATATTAAAAATGTTCTGGTCATCAGTTAATTTAGTTTTTCAATTAATTTCCATCTTTAGACTGATTACTTACATCAAATGCAAAAGCTGATCTGAGAGTAAACTCTGATGTGTGTTTAGGGGGGAACAGGGTTTTTAAGCCACATTAATCCTTAGGTTTCAAATGAAGAAGGCTACCGTCCTCTTGTCTAGAGGCAAAGATCCTAAATGCAGCTGTTAGCACATGCTATGAGAGGAAATTTAGTATGTGATTGAGTAAAGAAATTTTAGCATTGAAACTTATCTTACAGAACTGGCTGTAAGTTTAGAAACCTAGTTCGTTACACACAGTGCCTAAACCAGTAGTAAGACACAGAGGTTCCCTGTTTCCTTTTTCGGCCGCATGCTTTTCTTACATTCTAAACAATCAGTTTGGTTTTGTGGAAGTTGAAAGATTTTCAGGCCTCAGTCATTCATGTGAGATTAGTTTTCTCAGCAGGAGCACTACAGCCCTAACCAAACCCTGACCTTAAAGTCTCACTTTGATCCTGCTTGCAAAAAAAATTTACAGAGGCCATGATTTCTTCTCTAGTAAGCCCAGAATTAAGCGGGGTTTTGAAAAATAGGATTCCTGACAATAAAACATTGATACTCCTTTATTTTATGATTTGATTTGGATCTAATCTACTATTATTTGAATCTAATCTACTTTCCATATATTGATTTAATCCAACTGGAACTTTGTTGTTGGGCATAATATAGATACATGCATATTTAGATATTAATCCATTTTGGACCTCTCTCATTGATTATTAATAAACAATGCAGTAACAGCAGGTAAAATTTATTACTGACATATCATTGGTGTTGTGAATAGCAGTTTACCAGCCCTGTTTTGCAATTAACGGTAATGAAGTCTTAATTGTGCCTAAATGAACAGCCTCCTCAATGTTTCCTTAACTGTTTTATGACTATTGAGGCAATTTGCTAATTAGGTCAGAGACTTTAAATTTAGAGCTTGTCAGATTTTTTGTGCTAATTGAGGCAATAAGATCACAGCACACATTTACAAGGCCAGCTCTTGGTTTATTTACAAAGTGAGTCTTTTTTAATGCTGTCAGTAATAAAACACACACATTAAACATGGCTTTAAAACATTTTTGTTTAAATAGTGGAAATTAAAGTAATTTAGGGTGGCTTTTTCTGAAAAAAGAATCGAAAGCTTTCTTTTTATCTTGGCCTTTGTAAATTTGTAAGAAGCAATCACAAATGTTGGATGAGGAGCTCTGGGGTGCAGCCAGTGTTCTGGTATAACTTAAAAGGATACTAGTGTTTTTCTTCACAAACCATAACACACTATTTTCATGGAGAGATATTGTCAACCTCGAACAACATTTTGGCCATGTAGTTCCACTTAAGTAAATTCTTTACTCTTGACTCTGCTTATGTAAGTATGCTGGTAACATAACCTTAAAGTTATAAATATGTAGATACATACAATTTTTTTATTTAATACATGCAAACCAGAAGTAAAACTTACTAGTGGATCGACTAGTTATAGAAGATAGTCAGCACTTAATTAGTTTGGAGGTTAACTATCATAAGGTTAAGAGATTTGCAGAAACAAAAGGCTTTGGGAACTTTCTGTCAAGAATGTATTTCTTGCTGCCCTTCCCCCTTTCCTTCGCCTATGAACCCAAACCCTGCCTGTCCAACCCTCAGGCAGCCGAAAGGCCAGCCAGACCTAAGATGATTTACAGAAACTGTGTGTCAGGCCATGGCGATGGAATGAAATCCTGGTGAACACACTGTGATGAATGAGCTTGGGTTGTTTGAAGAGGAGGAGGGGAAAGGAGAAGCAGGAGTTACCTTCAAATGCAAAAGCTGATCTGAGAGTAAACTCTGATGTGTGTTTAGGGGGGAACAGGGTTTTTAAGCCACATTAATCCTTAGGTTTCAAATGAAGAAGGCTACCGTCCTCTTGTCTAGAGGCAAAGATCCTAAATGCAGCTGTTAGCACATGCTATGAGAGGAAATTTAGTATGTGATTGAGTAAAGAAATTTTAGCATTGAAACTTATCTTACAGAACTGGCTGTAAGTTTAGAAACCTAGTTCGTTACACACAGTGCCTAAACCAGTAGTAAGACACAGAGGTTCCCTGTTTCCTTTTTCGGCCGCATGCTTTTCTTACATTGGGGCCCCAAGTACAGCTTAAAACAACACTGTCCATAGGCAGTAATGCCCCTTGATGGATTCTTAAGCTGACAGCACTGGCTTGTTCTTGCCTACATATCATTTCCAGATGGCGGTCAGAAATAAAAACGATGGAAAATTTTCAAGTGAAACTGGAAACTAAAGAAAACAGAATGAAGGGTACTGAGTGGGTTGAAAACCTTTTTTTATTTACCATTACCATAGTACCAAGCTGATGGTTTAACCTAGAGGAACAGAGGCTCACTGGGGAGGTGGAATGGAAAGAAATTCTACTACAAACTTTTTGCTTTTTGTTTTAATTTTTTTTAATCTCTTCTTAGAGCTACGTTGTGTTCCACAAGTTCATTTAGTGGGATTTTGTAGTCGCGTACTAAAAATTATTCAATGAGGTTTGGAATGCTTAAAATTAAATACCGAATGTTTTAAAATTACAAAGTCGATTTTTCATCTAAAATCTTTTTGGGCACCTGAGTGCAACTTGAACCAGCAACATCTCAACACATTGATATCCCTTGACAAAATCCCAGGCCAACTGCACTGACTTGTTTTTGACTGAATATCATTTCCAGATTGAGATTGTGATTTTATAAAATCATGGAAATTGCTTGAGCGAAACATGAAACTAAATACACAGTATGAAGAATAAAGTGGGGGCAAGAATTCACATCAGCCAATAGAACCAAGCAGAAGTTTTAAACTAAGAGAATAGAAACCCTTGCAGCTCTCAAAGTAAGGAAGTGATTTCTACTTTTTATTCTTAAAAAATGGATATTAGTATAGATATTATTGCTTGTAGACCATTGCAGCAAGTTAATTCAGAATCTATACAAACAAACCACCCATGAAGGAGATGATATGTAAAATAAATGTAAGTTAATCTGGAAGTGTAAACCATGGAAACTTTGCTGTATCATGTAATAGCCTGCAGGTTGGACTGGTCAGATGAGATCTTGCCCTCTAACCCAGCAGGTTTTACTCAAGTCTTCATTTGTCTTCATTTTGTCTTCAGATAGATTTTTTTGGTTCTTCGCCCGTGATGACTTGCTTAGTTTGTGTCCTCAGAAATTTACAGATATTAATTAAACTGAACTGGGTGTGTTACGGTAAGTGTTCACCATTAATTTCTTTAATGCTACCTTGACACAATCTTTATTTGTTAAAAAAAGCACTATATAAATAAAGGTGGCTGTGTGTTTCCGTACTGCTGATTTTTCAAGTCTTCATTTTTTAATGTGACATTTAATGCAAGATTGAAACCACGGGACAGGGAAGGCAGAAGGTGCAATGAGCTTCACATTAAGTACAGCAGCATGCAGCAGCATGGAACAACCCAGCTTATCTCTGCATATCTAAAATAGCTCCTCTAAATAGAGAGCCAGATGGCTTGACCATTCTTGTGCTAACGACAAATTTACTTTAATTGTTCTTAATGTGCTTTTGTTTTTCAGGCCTCTCCATGAGAAAAGGCCCCCAAACAAGAAGCATTTACATGTAATAATTAAACCATAATGACCCCGCAAGTAATTAATTAGTATGCACTGGAGAGGTTTTGTGTAAACTTTGTGGGGTACAGTATGCTTAAAGACTCTCCAGTGACCAGGTGTATGCAGGGGAAAGCGACACAATACAGGAAAAGTTTAAAAGTCAAGAATATTGTCATTACACATTATCTTGTTAAAGAAAATAAGATAAGCAGCTAAAAAACAACAGCTTTTATTAAAAGTTTTGAGCACAACAACAAAACATATCTATGTTTTAACTCTTTCTCTGAAAGAAAAACACAATCAAACCCATCCACTGGATGAAAACTACAAGAAAAGCAATGAACTGCTGTAATCGGTAACATGATCCGGAGCAGCGATTCATTTTATATAGCAGAACTAAAACTCAGCTCAGCACACACACACACACTCACACTCACACACTCACACACACACTCACACACACACACACACACACGCAGCTGTAATATCAGTACTGTTGCAACACTATGTTTAAGGGCATGCAGTGCAAAGCTGTAGAACTGTTGCCTCTATTAACATCAAAGTAACTCTGTGTAAGAGCTTGTATAGAATAGGCTCAATATCCTTTCATTGGACTGTGCCATACAAACAGAGGGCTGGGTGTTTCTTTGTAAAGAGATGTAATTATACCTGAAGGGAAATCTTTTCAGATGCCTTTTGGCAAAGTGTTTAAAATTGGCGAGCAGATCAAACAGGTCTTTTGAGTGTGATGCTTATAAATACATCTCGTTCATTTACTTCATTGCCCCCCTCCACCCTCAACATCTCCATTTCTGCCTGTTTCTCTTTTTTTTTACCCCTCGCTTTAAAGAGTAGCTGCCGAGGCTTTGGCAGTCCTCACATAGACTGCCGAGCTCACATCTGGAACCAGATGACTGAAGCCACTTCTGAACGAGGCAAGAAGTCGACCTGCAGACAAGTAAAGGCAAAGGAACACACACCTAATAAAAATGTGCTGAAACAATGTATTCATTCAAACTCATAAATACTAAGCACGGGGATTCATGTCTGCTGTATGCATAATGTAATACAGAATAAATGCCGTATTACATTATGCATACAACAGACAAGGATAATGTAATACAGAATAAATGCCAAATATCTAAAGCTCATCGTTAGCAACATTAGTGTAAATAGTAGACAAAGGATAATTTTTTATCATTTGTTTGTAGTCAGGCACAAGTCATTCTTCTTTTTTATTCAAACACTAACCTGTCCAGGTTCTTTGGTTATTGACGGAGAAGCTGGTGCATTGTGGGTGAGAGTTACAGATTTGGGCAGCCTCTGCAACACTGTGCACAGACAGGATGCATCCATGATCATTGTAGGAGGGCCAGCATTTGTACTCTATATTTCCAGATGTAGACATGCCTTTCAAATGAGCATAGTCTATGCAGAAGAGAAGAAAACTATGTCAGTTATTTACACCGACCATTGAAAAAGAATATTTCACCCTTGATGATTTAGCAGAAGTAAAATGTGTTATGTTACTTAAAGACATTCCTTTCACTTCATATGATACGGAGAAACATGTGAGGCAGTTATGTGTGTGTGTGTGTGTGTGTGACTGTTTTTATAGCCTAAGGTTAAGGAGACAATGACAAACAACACAGTTTTATATGACTGACAACCAGATCAAAAAATGGTTCTTAGAAAATTACAAAAGCGCTTAAAATGTGTTACAACCAGCTGTTTGCAAACTTGTTCAAACATAGCAGTTTGAATTTTTATGCTTCAGTGCAGCTGAAATCGGTGTATGTAGATGATTTATAGATGTCAAAGCTCATGTTTAGCAGAAAAAGAAGTTAGCGTGTGTGTGTGAATACAGAGAAAGAAAGAGAAAGTGAGTGAGAATCTCAATGTCCCTCAGGGAAACTCACTATTTGATCAGAGCTTGAAGACAGATTAAGTTACGCGGTTTCTTTCTTTAAGGCAGTTTGCACATCTGCTTAAAGGTGCTATCTGAGTTATGGGTTTGACTTTAAAATTAGTACACGCTATGTTCAACACAATTATTTGTCTATGACAAGGCTTCAATAATATTTATGTTAACACGCTTACATATTTCATGTACATTCTGTTGTGCTGCAAAAAATATCAGCAAAAAATGTGCTGAAATTAGAGAGATTACATTATTTATTTGCAAATAAGTGTGAAAAAAGATATCTAATTTTGGTTGCTTTAAACAGTCTTACCTTTAATTGCAGATGAAGGCATGTTCTGTAGATGCAGCCCAGATCTGTATGCATGCAAGACTTCTTCGAAGGCATTAAGTGTTTTGTTAATACTGTGCCTCAGTTCCCCTATGGCAAACATCAGCATGTGTGATAAAATAGACTTAAATAAGTCAATAAATCAATAAAGACTTGTTAATGTAATGACTAAAGCTAAGAGAGTGCTCACCTGTGGCATTCATTATTTGATACACAAGAGGTTTCAATATTGTTGGAGCCTGATGAGGCAGCAGATAGATGAAGAAATACCTGGGAATAAACAGCGGAAACAATCCTGAGTTATGATGTCCTTCTAATCCTGACACTAAGCTATACTGTTTACTAAAATACAAAACAATTTAGACAATAAACAAATGTAATTAATCAGATAAGCATTGGATGCCCTCTTTTAGTGCAAATAATATTCAAAGGCTCAGCATTGAGGTCAAAGGCTCAGCCTTGCCTTTGCTTTGTGATTTAGATTTAAACATACAACCTTCAGCCCACTATTGTAACAATTATGCATTGACAGTCATGTGGTACGGTTTGTCAATTATGAAGACTTTTAACATCATGAAATATGAGCCCCACTCACCTGTAAGCATTGTAGAGGTTCCTCATCTCATTGAGGCTTTGGCATACGCCATTGTCAGAGCAGGGGAAGGTGAAGTTGCGCAGTGGAAAGTTCAGCACACAATCTGAACTTGTTCTGCATTGCGTCTCTGTTACAATGGCATCATCCAGATCAGTCAGTTTGAGCTCACCCGAAACTATGACGAACTGACGAGGCTGAAAGTCCAGCAAAGCCACAGAGCCCAGTGGAGAAAGTGACAGGTAATGGAGAAGCCTGACCAAGCCCAAACACACCTGTAGTGGAGATATCAGAGGTTTGATAAGGAAATGAACTAGTCGCAAAGCAGACAAGAAAACTGGCATTAGTTACGTTTGACGAAGACATCTGTTTCCACTTATATGATAATGTGCTGGTGATAAGTGGTTTCTAGCTACAGGATTATTTATTGAGCCGGAATATTTCTTATGTAAGTCTTTTGTTTTTCATCACAATGGAGGAGCTGAAAACTATAATATTAAAGATTATACAGTATGATAAGTATCACTTCAGATTTTTTTTACTGTACAAGCTTCTAATTTTATAGCCCTTTAGGGAAGACAATTTTCTGACAATCTATTTGAAAAAATCAAAGAGCACCAGGAATTTGCACCTGTCCCTGGTGAGCTATTAACTTTATTATGCCACTGCACCTTTTCTGGAATTGAGTATCAGTCCCTCCCTCTATACCACAAACCTCAGATACTTCTTAGTTTCACAGCTAGCCAAGATATTTGAGACGGACATCTGCCCCTCAGAGTATTTGATCAAGCTCAGATGGTTTGGAGATAGGGCTTTAGTTAGACCAGAGAATTTTCATCCACCCCCTGCCCCAGGTATGCCCTGTGGGGGGTGGTGGGTGGGGAAACTCCTGATTAACTCTCCACAGGAGGTGTGGGGGGGTAGTCATGTCGAGGTTTTTACCCGAAAGCGCTCTTCCCAGGGGCTCTGCAGGAGCTGAATCATCTGCACTGGGGTTCCCTGCTCCAGCACTGCTGTGATGCCACCCACCAGAGAACTGTCCTGGCACTGACCTTTCAGCTGTAACCACAAAACAAGACAATTATTTAAAACCACAGGGTGGGACATTTCATTTGTTAAATTATCATCAGACACAAAAAAAAAAGATTTAGAGATGAAGCGTTGTCAAACAAGATAGCATCTCTTTATATTAGGTTTTAAAAGAAGCAGCAGAAAACATGCGCCCAGCATTGAAATGTGCTACAGGCCTGCTAAGAATCGTAATTATTAAACATCTGTGTTTGATTCATGCTCTTCTAGGGATGATAATCAAAGAAGGGGGGGCGTTTAATTTGTTTGTTTCCACAAAGAAATCTTTCAGTATTTTCTTTCTTACGTTTTATTTATACTTCTTACATAAAACTATTTATAGTAACCCAATGTTCTGAAAGATCCATGAGCCATGTAAGTCATCACTTTATAACAGCTACAAACATTAATTATTTTACATATTTTGCCACTGATGTTAAAAGATAGTAAAGACTTATCTAGAAATGCTAAATTAATTCCTAAAATTATGAAAGATAAACTCTTCTCTTAGAAAACAGATACTAAAACAGCTGTTTTGCCTGTTTTTTTTAATTATAAGAGCTTTTGATATGTGCCATAAGTGAGCTGTTACAGAAACGTCATCCAAATCTCTGTGTGCTTTATTGTAGTTGCTTAATTCGTTTGCATTTAAAAAAGCATTTATGATTGCCAGTTTTTCTATTACCCATATTAATACTGGTAAAAGAGATGTTTCTGTTAATAAATGATTACCTTGACAATATTAGGGTGCTGGAGTCGCTGCAGCAGAATGATCTCTTTTCTTAGTTTGAAAGACACAAGATGATGGCAGCCCTGCGGATCCCTGAAATCCTCCAGGCAGGATCTCATGTCTGTCCCCTGATTGTTGACAGTCTTTAAAGCCACTTCCAAACTGTTGGGTAAAACCACTTTTAATACCGTTTTTGTGTAACCGGCGCCAAGAAAATCCACAACTGTCACGCTGTTCAGATCACTGCACCCGATCTCCAATCCCGACGCCTCGACTTTGTTAGAAAAAGTTGACAGTTTTTCAGATGTTTGATGGTTTGAGTTGTAAAATCTCAAAGTTGTAGCGATCTCCTGTTGCCTCTCACTAATTTGCTGAAGTAACTCCGTGTTCAGAGTCTCCTGAAAACTTCTCTTGAGACCAAAGTGCCATTTCTTCATAACAACTGTCAAAGTGACAATCATAAAAGCGAGACAGAAAAGAGCAAAATAATGTTTTCTCGTGGAAGACATGACCAGTGGTTAGTGATTCGCGCTCTACAGTCACGGGTAGATTTAGATGCTAGTCCGATCATACTTCACGATCTGATAGCTGTGTGTTTACTGTGGGTTGATCCTAACATGTAGCCCCTCACTTTATAACAGGAGAATAGGGAACCGCCCAGTGGGCGTGATTTTACAGTTAGCCCTCTCCAGAGCCAACACAAATACAGCGTCCATGCCCAAAATAAAGATCATTATTTTGTTTTAATCGATTGTTTTGCCAATTATAATACACGCAGGCAAATGCACACATTGGCATTAAATAGAGATTTACCAGCTGTACTAGGGCGGCGCGGTGTCGTAGTGGTTAGCACGTTCGCCTAACAACAAGAAGGTCCTGGGTTCAAATCCCGGGCACGGGGTCTTTCTGTGCGGAGTTTGCATGTTCTCCCCGTGCTTGCGTGGGTTTCCACCGGGTACTTCCATGTTCATTAGGTTGATTGGTGACTCTAAATTGCCCATGGGAGTGAATGTAAATGCGTGTGGTTGTAAGTGTGTGTGGCCCTGCAATAGACTGGCGATCTGTCCAGGTTGTACCCTTCTTGCCCTATGTGCGCTTGGATAGGCTCCAGCAGATCCCATGACCCCTTGTTTGAGAATAAGCAGGTATAGAAGATGAATGAATGAATATACACTCATTACCAAAAGTTTGTGGTCACCTGAGCATCACAATCACATGTGATTGAAATCTTTTTTTTTCCTTGTTTTAAAATGAAACAACAAAAACAGTTAGTTAAATCAATTAGTAAGAGAAGTGGTAGCACAGTGCTCAACGGTAGTTATTTAGAGATTGGGGTTTGATTTCTAGCACTACCAAGCTAACATTCTGGGCCCTTGATCAAGGACCTTAATGCTCAGTTGTATTACAGAGAATGATGTAAGTTGCTCTGAATAACTGTGTCTGTCAAATGCTGCAAAAATGAATGTAAAGTTGGAGCTGTGTTAATTTAAGATTACACAGAAATGAAAAGTGCCACTTAAATCCATTTACCTCTGGACTCTTATTTGTTAAACACTTACTTATGTTGAACACAAAAGTATATCTAATCTTTGCATATAGCTTAACTTAAAACAGTTTATATGGGAATTGATAATTGTTATTTTTTTCTGGAAAAATCCAAATACTATGTGCTTTTTGGGGTTTTATGCAGGTACTCTCATATTTCTTAGTACATAGACATATGTTGTAGGTTAAAGTTTAGTTTAGCTTCTTTTTGAAGTAGGTTATATCTTAAATCTCGACACAGAATCTGAGCTACAATACATCATTACATGTTTCTGGACAACCCCAGTCTGCTGGATGATTGTCAGTCACTGGTTACACTGGAAAGGTGAGGTTACTACATGTAAATAGATACAAAAAAGTGTTACTACTGTGAAGTCTTCTGGTGTGCCAGGATTTAAACAATATATGTGTACAGTACGGCATAACCTACCTTAATGTGGCTTTAAGCTAATTTTATTTCAGGGCTAAAATTAAAACATTGTTTTACAACTATAAATTCACTAAACTTGCTTGTGTTGCATTTTTCCTATATTCTATGTTACTAGTATTATTATTTGAATTTATATTATTTACCAAATAAGGATAATCTTCTTTCATCTTCTTTACCCGCTTATTCCCGAACTTTCCGGGGTCACGGGGG
>JAOTQW010000002.1:4266464-4282738 GCA_026260075.1 Sisor rabdophorus | reverse complement strand
TCCAGCAGACCCTAGTGACCCCGGATTCGGGAATAAGCGGGTATAGAAGATGAATGAATAATTGATTATATTATAAATGTATTATCATAAAGTGTAAATAATAAGTAAAATTAACATTGTATCTTTCATAGGACAGAGAGAATCCACCAGATTCCAAAGACGTAGGTGAACAAATTATCTTTGTGCTACTTTTATAATATATTGTTTCAAGATTAATAAATCCTTTTTTACCAGAAAACTTGTATCAAAAAATTCATAGATCTAACATTTTTAATTAGTATAAACTACTAAATTTAATATTTTTCAATGTAAGTGTTAATATTAAGTTATTTTTACATCTGCTGACAAGCTTACATAGAATTCAAGTAATTGAAAATAAGACCCTAAAATCGTATAAACAAGCAATTTAGGAATCTGCAAAGTTAAGATTTTTATAAGATTAAAAAGATATACACATTTGATTTAATTAAAATACATTCATATATAATTTATTAATTACACAATTAAAATATTTAAATAAATTAAAATATTTTAAAGGTGGGATGGTGGCGTGATGGTTAGCACAGTCACATCACAGCAAGAAGGCCCTCGTTTACTGGTCTTTCTGTGTATGTTTTAGTTTGCATATTCTTCCGAGGATTGCATGGGTTTACTCTGGGTTCTCCGGTTTTCTCCCACAGTCCAAAAACATTCATTACATACATTAGGTTGATTGGTGATTCCAATAGCAGGGTGTGAATGGTTGTTTGTTCCTGTGTGGCCCTGCAATGGACTGGCAACCTGTCCAGGGCCTTTCACCCTATGTGCGCTGGGATAGGCGCCGGCAGACCCCCATGACACCCATGACCAAGTTAGAAGATGAATGAATTAATTAAACTTGTTTCTAAAAAATTTTTTAAATAACTAGAAGGCTAGCCTAAAGACAGACATTCTTAAGAAAAAGGACCTTGAGTCTCTACTTCCATAGAAGATTGAAACAATCAATGTAAAGTGTGTCAGAAAACAGAATTTCAATGCTTAACTTAAACAGTTATAAACATTTTTGGCATCTGGTATAGAGGAAAGCCTAGTTTACTAATGACATCTTCTTTAGTCACTTGTTAACAGAAATCATTTTGACTCCTAGCTACTCCCAGGTCATAGTGGAATACCCTATGACAGTTCTTATCTCATGTGCAGTCGTTCTCCTTGGGTTTTCCCTAGCAGGGATTTTGATTGGCCCCCTGCCAGACTTTTCTGATCCTTTGGCAGTAAGTACTTTTCCATTTATTGTATTAAAATGTTGATCAAAATGAAGTATCTTGTTCTAACCCTTCTCTATCTCTCTTTCTCTCTCTCTCTCATAAAATGGAAAAAACAAAATATTTCATAGATTTATTTAAAGACAAAATTATTTACTTTACTCGGATAACCCATTACAGGGATATGAACCACATGGAACAGACATTGGAATTAGACTAGCAGCCTGGAGAAAGCTGCAGGAAAGTACTGGGCCTGGAAAAGAACTCTCTTTGACATCTCATCAATTTAGAGGCCAAAGTTTAGCAAGGTAAATTAGCTTTGTACAGTGTGAACAGCAGGTTTTATTAGGTTCACTAGCTTATTTATAAAATTATCTAATACCTGCAGTAGCAATATCCATAAAATTGTGGCAGATGAGACGACAGCCGTAAAAATAAACCCGGGTTTCCAAGATGCTGTCAGTTTTCCTGTGACCTCTTTCATTATAGGTCATTGCTGTCAGCAGAAAATTAGCATACTGTATGTTTTGGTATTGTTATTTTGTACTATTTTTTTATACACTTGCTCTGTCGTGCTTACAAATCTTGAAACAGCTGTTTACTAAAAAAATCTAAATCATTGTTTTTTCCTCTCTTATTTCTTTTCCTGCATATTTCCATGAACTGTATTGCTGCCATATAATTAGCAAATTTACTAATTGCATTATTAGCTAAGCAAATGTAATAGAGTGGGCATTTAGTGTATAAATACACCAAAAAATTCATAGCATGCATTATAAACTGTTGTTTATTTTCAGTAATAACGGTGCTTCCCGAGAGATTTTTAGCAAATCCCAGCATCAATCAAGACATCGTTCAAGAAGAATGCTTGATACAGACACTACTGAAAACCACTATTTTTGCAATGATCCAGGTACCAAAAAAAAAAAAATCACCTTGGTTAGCCAATATGGAGCTAAGCAGACATATTCTTAAATAGAATGTAGCATGCTATCAAATATACTGGTGTCTTCCATCTGTGCCTCTGCAGGAGATCGCTATGCCCAGCTGGTATTCCGCTCAGAAAACTCTGACAGCCTCTGGAGTCTAAAAGCAATCGATACCATGTGCAAGATGGAGCAAACCCAGGTAATCCAAATATGGTTGCATTGATCATAAGGTTTGGTACAACTGTGAATGAGGCATATTATTCTTTAATTTCTAGTCACTGAATTAACTAAGAAAACCCAACACATATTTTTTTCAGATCCGCTCAGATGCACACTTCAAAGAACTCTGTCAGGGTAAACTGGAGTCTGTTGGCACCAAGGGTAAGGGAGATTGCTGTCCAAGCTGGTCCCTGGGGAACTTTTTGGCTCTTATTAACAACGTCTCCTCCTGCTTCAGTCTTACAGCTCAGCAAGTGTCTGACAGTTTAGCTTTACTTAGATACTGTGCCCCTTATTACCATGACGGAAGTCTTTTTCCATCATGTACAGAGAGAGAAAAATATGGCTTCTGTTTATCTGTCCCAAATCCCTGCAAGCACTCCAGTATCATCTATCAGATTCTTCATTACCTGGTGGATAAGGATTTCTTGGGGCCTCAAACTGTCAACTATCAAGTTCCATCCCTTAAATATAGTGTAATGTTTCTACCAATGATAAAAGGAAAAGCATTAATGGAGATGTATCTTAACCATCTGGAAGGTCATGAGCTAACATTCAACAATACCACTATTACGGGAATGGACTTGGGGATTAAGCAAAAGCTTTTCAAATATTACCTTGCAAGAGACGCAATCTACCCTATTCTTACAGTTCTCGCACTGCTACTGACAATGGCCTTATATCTTAGATCATTCCTTTTATCATTTATGTTACTGGTTGCAGTCACTCTGTCACTTTTCACATCATATTTTTTTTACAAAGTTGTATTTGGATTGTTGTTTTTCCCACTTCTTAATCTCATGGCAGTCCTTATCCTTTTGGGAAGTTGCTCAAATCAAGTCTTCACCTTTAATGATTTCTGGAAGTCCCAACTGAGCCATGATCCTCCAGTTGCACTAGAAAGGAGAATTCACCATGTTTTACGGGAGATGGGGTACTTGATCATGGTTTCTGGTTTGACCTCCAGCATCACATTCTTCTCAGGCTACATCAGTAGTATTACAGTGGTAAGGTGTTTTGCAGTGTATCTTGGTAGTGCCTCTTTAATCAACACACTGTTCACACTTGTTTGGCTTCCTTGTGCCATGGTTTTGCAAGAGCGACATGCTATAGGAGCATCTGTCTCGGCTTCTAAGCCATCATGGAAGCCATGTTGCTCAAACTACCCTGGTGGATTTTTGGACACAAGTTCCAGGAAACGGTGCCTTTTCACAATAGGACAGAAAATTCGGGGCCTTAAACGTGGACTCTCAGAAACATCAAATTTAATTTTCTTAAAAATCCTACCTTGTGGGGTGGTCAAATTTCGATACATATGGATCTGCTGGTTTACAGTTCTGGCTGCAGGAGGAATTTACATCTCATGTGTAGATCCTGGAATGAAGCTTCCCTCTTCAGACAGTAGTGCAACTCAGCTGTTTCGCTCTAGTCATCCGTTTGAAAGATATGATGCAGAATACCGCCATCAGTTCATGTTTCAGCGAACAAAACAAGGAGAGGATAAGTCCATGACCATGACTCTCATCTGGGGAGTCACCCCAGCAGATAATAACGATCGTTTTATTCCAAAAAGCAATGGCTCTTTTTCCATGGACCCAGAATTTAACTTAAGTAGTTCTGAAGCGCAAGTGTGGTTACTAAAGCTATGTGAAAAAATTAGAAACCAGAGTTTTTATTTACCATCACCAGCAAATCAAGGAGCAGTAAAAGACAATACTTGTTTTGTTGAGAATTTGATTCACTGGGTATCTGTTCGCCGATGTTCGGAAAATGAGGATGCTTATAGATTTTGCTGCAACAATATAACATTCCCCTACCCTCCTAGTGTTTTCGAGCATTGCCTCAAAATGATGGTGGAAGAACAACAGGCAGAAACAGGTTTGCCTGATAATGGGGGCCTTCGATTTGATTCACAAAATCGAATTGCTGCGCTTGTTGTTGTATTTAAGACCTCACAGCTTTACAGCTCGAACTTCAGCAGAACGTCACATTTCTACAAACAAATCACAGCTTGGTATAATAATGAGATTTCTAGTGCTCCACCTGGACTACAAAAAGGCTGGTTTGTGAGCCAGTTATTGATGTATGACCTCCAGCAATGTCTAAGCTCTGAGACATTACTGGTCGCAGGCTTTTCTGTAGCCCTTACATTTGCATTGCTTCTGATCATGACTTTAAATATACCATTAAGCATTTATGTGACGTTTGCCGTCGGGGGAAGCGTTTTTGCTACAGCTGGGCTGCTTGTACTTTTAGAGTGGCAGTTAAATAGCGTGGAAGCACTGTTTATTTCGGCTGTGGCAGGCCTCTCTGTTGACTTTGCAGCCAATTACTGCATTTCCTACTGTCTGGCCCCACACACTGACAGATTAGGTAAAGTTGCATATTCTTTGAGGAAAATGGGTTGTCCTGTAGCCACAGGCGCTGGAGCATATTTTTGTGTAGGGATTATCATGCTACCTGCAACTGCATTGCTTTATCGTAAGATTGGAATATTTCTTCTTCTTGTAAAGTGTGTGGCATGTGGTTTTGCCACATTTTTCTTTCAGTCACTCTGTTGCTTCTTTGGTCCTGAGAAGAACTGTGGGAAAATAATCATGCCATGTACAAAACAAGGAACCACAGAAAATATACCAGCTTCTTGTTCAGGTGCTGAGGCAGGAAGCAACAGCCTGTCAGCAAACGGTACATTTGGCTGCAGCACTAGAGTAAATAAAGAAGGTGGTGGAACATTCTTGTGCCCTAACCAGCACCGTCACAGGCAACACAATTCAAAGCTAGGGAGGGAGCCTGAGCAGTACGAGTTGCAACCCCTGGCCTGTCATCTAAGTGACAGCTTTGAAAACAGCACATGCACCAGCAAGCTGTCCAATAGACCTTCTGTACTGTCAGATGACATTGAGTTTTGTGGTCTTAGTACAAAGCAATATTATGAAAAGATTAGCACTGAATCACTATGTGATAAAATATGCAACACACACCTCAAACTTGGCAAAACTCACCAAGCGTTCCAGACCTCATCTCCTTACAAAGGAAATAAAACAAAACCAACAGCAGTTCCTGCATTTTATCCAGCAAAGGAAACACATTTGTGCAAGAAATGCCATAGTAGTCCCGGTATTAAACTATGGAACGTGTCTTTTTCCTCTGCAAGCATGGAAGATATCACTGTCACAGAGAACATTAATAAAAGGTCTCTCTCTATGGACGGGTCCTATAGATGTCATGAACATAAGAGACTTTTGTCCTGTCAATCTCAGAGTTCCACTGAGGGACTAGAGGATTCTAACGAGACATGTTTGAGTGAAATTGAGGCACCAGTCTCAGCTGCACCACACACTGTGACTGAAGGAGAGCTGCTACCTGGTCACCTCAATGGCAAGAGAGATACTTTGCGTCTGTCTCTGAGAGAAACTGTATATGACCCTGGATCTACAGGCTCTGGAAGAGGACGGACATGTCAAAGTGATTTGCCAGTAATATTGCCAAACAGTCAACCGGATTTACCTGATGTTTGGATCAAGAGGGATGGTGGAGTAGAGGGCAGCAGTTGATTTATGTACATAACTAGATCAACAGTTAAATCCTAAATGTGCGGATTTGGTGTGTTTGTACAGCACATCTAGCATTTTGCCTCTAATTTATAATATTTGTAAATGCTATGGTAGACACAAAACACAGCAGAGATGTTAAATCACAATTCTACAAATCTTATGTTATGCTGAATATTTGTAAATTAAATGAATTACATGCTGCTACTTAATTCAACAATGATTTTATAATAGATATCACACGTTGGACTGATGCAACTGCATGTAAAACGCTTTCCAAAAAATCTCTGATGTAGTTATGATTGCTGTTTCATAACACAAATATTTGTACATATTTTAAAGGATTATGATACATAAAGAAAGTTTGAAACTCACACAAAATCATTTATTTATATTCCAGATATCAAATCAGTATAATAGGGAATTAAATAATTAAGTATTTAATTTGAAAAGGATCTCTGTAGGAAATTTTAAACACACCAATGACATATAGAGGACAGCTATAAGTCGAGATGATATCAGCACCATCCGTCTCTGAATGGTTTTTAAAAGGCATTAGTGGATTTTTCTCCAAGGGCACCCACATTTATTGAAGCAATAATCTAGCTTCACATGTAGTGAAGGAAGTGTGGGAATGGAAACTAAATAAATTAACACTAACAATAAATTAAACATTAACAATCTAATTAGTTTATAAATTATTGAATTAAATTACTAATATGTGCCTTAATTTTTTTTTCTAAGGCAAATGTAACAGGCTGTTCATTTATATTCTTTAGACTTTCACCAAGCTTAAAGCAAAGTAAAATATAAATATTTATTTAAATATTTAAGCCCTTATAGTTTACTTTTACCAAAATTGCATGACATAGTCATTTTATTCATGCATCATGCATCAAAATCTATTAGTATTAATGAAAACATATTGAATCTAAAAATAAAGCCATACAATTGTAATTTTATCATTTTTCCACAAAACTGCAATTTAACCCTTTAAGTTACTTTAATGATAATTTGATCAATATAACTTTAGTTAAAAAAGTTTCAGGAAAAACTATTCAATTTTTTATAATGTAACATCCAATTAAAGAAAACTAATTTGGTAAGAATTTTTTTTTATTGACAGGGTGCTATAACACTGATTTCTATAGATACACTAATATGCGAATCAGTTAAATCTAGTTTAAAAAATAAATGATGGTGGGAAAACCAATATCCCTGTTGCATTTGTAGCATGAAAGTAGCTTCTCTAATTTGTTATTTAAAAAGCTAGTCTTTAACTGTTTTGGTAAACCTTAAGTTTAAATGTTGTTCTCATTACAAAAACAAAATGGAAATGTTTGCAATTTTGACTGACTTATTAGCTATTTTGTTTTGCATTTCAGAACTAAATATTTACTGAATCAGTTATATAATATCTATAATATGTCTTATTCAAATGTTGTCTTGTATGCCATTACTAGTTTGGATGTTGTGCAATCATTCGAGTACCAAGACAGGTCTTACTGTAATGTTGTGTGAGATGCAGTCATTTCTAAATTAATGTTTAAAAGAAAATCCACATATTTGTTCAGTCACTACTAAACTGACTATGGAATGTAATATGATTAAAAAAAGCCATTCAATTCAAACGAAAGGAAGTGTACGGTGGTGTACTTGGTATACAAAGTGCCAAATGTAAAAAGTAACAATTGTTTATTATAAACAAAGTGATGTCATGTTTGACAATCACTCTGTTCTAAACATTTTTTGTGGAGAAGTGATCATATTTAATGTATTAAGAATGATTCATAAATGTAACTGAAAAGGTCAATAAAGATTTATATTTTAACAAGCCATGACTTGAATCACGGCAAAATGAAGAAAATTAAGGGGTCAATTACTTTATATAAAGGGGTCTTAATTACAAAATTAAATTACATTTTTTCTCCTCTTTTCAGATATTTTATGTAAAGGTCGAATCACAGTTCAAACTTAAAAAGCAAATTCAAATGTCAGACATTTTCAATTTACTATATTTACAATTACATACTTCAGAGATTTTGATCCTCCACCCAATCTTTTTTAGCCCAGAAAGGCATTTGTGTGGAATACTCAAAATCAGGCCCCTTGTAGCGGAATGCATGCAAGTACATAACTAGCTCATTCTCTGTGGGGTCGGGTCGGACGATTTTACACTCCGAACATAAATGATCTCTGACCACCTTGGTCTCGTTCGCAGTTCTTAAATCCTCATTTTGACCACCGCTCTCTGTTAACTGCACACTATTGGAGTCTGCTTTCTTGTCATTTGAAGTTGATTCTTTACATACACTGTTTTCAGATTCAGCAACGACAGTCTGGCCATTATTAACAAGAGCATCACCGCCGGTGCCAGCATCAGGCTCGCTCGTCCCAGATAACATTTCATCAGGGACATCAAAGAGATGCAAACTCTCCTTGGTACGGTGCTCCTCAATAAGAGCTTCCAACAGCTCCTGGTCATTTTTGCCCACTAAGCCTCCCTTTCCTCTGTTTGGGCCCCAAGCAGCCGAGCCATAAATTGGGTCATTCAGGATGGGGAAGCCCAGATACTGAAGATGCACGCGGATCTGATGTGTGCGTCCTGTTAACGGGAGACAGCGCACCACACTAGAATGCCCGTTATAGCTGAGCTTCTGAAAAACAGTTCGTGAGGGTTTGCCTCTGGGATCCACTCTGCAGAGACCAACCTTAAATGAAACTACCAGAATTGGTTCTTCACACACAATCTCGTTGTCAGGAAACTCCCCGTCCACACGACATATATACTCCTTTTCCAACTATACACAAAAAAGATTAAATAAATATACAGAAAAACCTGTACAGTAAATCTACAATAAATACCTTGTAAAGTATATACAAATAAAAGCATTTACATAAGCTGCTGTTAAAAAAGTGTAATATTTTTAAACATTAACTTGTAGCATTCCTGTGGCAGAAATAAAATTACTAGATATTTTACTGCATATAGTACAGGTGGTATATCCCGAAATCAGGAAAATTTTTAATTTAATCTGTCATTATGCCCTTGAATTAGTTACTTACATTTTATAATTGAAAATGGTGCATTCTTTCTTGGTTAATGAGAATGCAAACATGCAAACTCATATTTAGTACTAATTACTATGCACATATTATTCAACAATTAACTAACCCAAAGTAGAGTTACTATAAGTTTGACATCATCTCTGAAAAGCAACTAAAAAAGCAAAAATTCTGAGCTCTCCATGTATTAATCAGGAGAAAAAAGATTTGACAAGTTGTGTTTACATATAGCCAAAGTAAATTATTCGGACCAGTATGGAAAGATATGCTTGGCACAAAAAGAAAGATTCCATTCCATTACAAAAGGTCACCAGCCCATGTTAATGCATAGCTGATTAAGTATTATGATTATTTTCTGAAGAACACTTCAGAATTTTGACAAAACCAAAAAAAATTACCTCCATAAGGATTAAGAAAAATTCAAAAAAGATTTTTTCAATGTCTGTTTAGTGAGAATCTTTTGCAAAATATTACAATATAAAATCGTCCTGACTGACCCAAACACAAAAGGATTGTGTGCGGGACAATTTCACAACAAAAGATATGGCATAAATAACTTTTTAATAAATAAAGTTTTAGTTAATTTCACTACTACTATGTTTTGAAGGTTATGCCAGGCATTTGGTGACTGCCTTACCTGTCGATCCCGAACCATCTGGTCCAGTTTCCTGGACATCTCCAGTGTGCGAGCAAACAGCAGAATGCCTGAGGTGAGGCGATCGAGGCGATGCACTGTGTGAAGGCCACACAAGCCTCGTTCTTTTCCCAGAATGAAGATAACAGTGTTGTGGCGATAACGGCCACACGGATGTACGGGAAGAGAGGCGGGTTTATCTACCACCACCACCTCCCCATCATCCACTAGAACATGCAGTGGCTGTCCGTTGACCGGGGGTTCATGACGATGCACTGTGTTCCTCATGAAGTCATTGTTCTGAAGAAATAAAAAAAATAAGTTTAAAACATTCTTCAAAAGTCATGCCAAATTGTTACATCATATGGTATACCTTTAGTGTTATATCCAAGTCATCCACTGGTACTTCATTCAGCCGAATTCTTCCTTCTTTAACTGCTTTTCTGTAGTAATCTAAAGGTTCTGATCGGAATTCACTGCTGAAAACTTCCAACAGGGTTTTACCGATCCAACGTCCTTTGCAGTAAGTCTTAAAATCGAAATAATACGGATGCACTTTTCGGAGTCCTTTTTCAAAATAGTACGAGGTTTCTGCAAAATGTTCTTGGTTAAAACTCACGCCGGGGTTGCGTTTTTGTGGTGGAGGAACATACCTTTCTCCAAGTTTCTTCTGTTTGCTTCCCTTGCGCTTCTTACCCTGTATGTTTGTCTCACGTTCTTCATCGGTGTCGTTGTTTTTTCGTTTCCTGCAGCTCTCCTTTACTTCTTTGCCCTCATTCCTACCCACGTTTTGCTGCTCTTCCATGTCGCGTAACTGCGCACTGAAAACACTGGATGCGGTGAGGAAAACTGACCGGAGCTCTTTACTTTCCCTTATATTTCGGCTAACACTGCGTTTATACCACAACAAAGAAATAATACCGAGCACACGTCCTCTTCTAAAACAGTAACTCATTTACCAACGTATACGTTCTACCAGAGCAACACCGTTTAAAACAACATGCCGTCCAGATATGCCCATAAGCGTTTCATGTCGCAGGCTGATGACATCACCCGCAACCTTACAGCGCCGAACGATTATCCAGTTTCCCCAGCAATGCATTTACAGTAGTGTGAAAAAGTGTTGGCCCCCTCCCTAATTTCTGATCTTTTTTGTATGTTTGTCACACTTTAATGTTTCAGATCATAAAACAAATTGAAATATTAGTCCAAGATAACACGAGTAAACACAAAACAGTTTTAAATAAAGGTTTTTATTATCAAGGGAAAACAAAACTATATGGCCCTAGGTGGGAAAGTGTTTGCCCCTTAACCTAATAACTGGTTGGGCCGCCCTTAGCAGCAACTACTGCAATCAAGCGTTTGCAATAACTTGCAGTGAGTCTGTTAAAGCGCTGTGGAGAAATTTTAGTCCACTCATCCTTGTAGAATTGTTGTAATTCAGCCACAATAGAGGGTTTTCGAGCATAAACCGCTTTTCTAAGGTTATGCCACAGAATCTCAAAAGGATTCAGGTCAGGACTTTGACTAGACCAATCCAAAGTCTTCATTTCGTTTTTCTTCAACCATTTAGAGGTGAATTTTGGATCAATGTCCTGCTGCAGAACCCAAGTTCGCTTCAGCTTAAGGTCACGAACAGATGGCCGGACATTCTCCTTTAGGATGTTTTGGTAGACAGCAGAATTCATGGTTCAATTTATCACAGCAAGTCTTCCAGGTCCTGAAGCAGCAAAACAGCCCCAGACCATCACACTACCACTACCACATGTTACTGTTGGTATGATGTTCTTTTTTTGAAATTCAGTGTTACTTTTACGCCAGATGTAATGCAACACACCTTCAAAAGGTTTAACTTTTGTCTCGTCTGTACACAGACATTTTCTTGGGGAAGTCTTGGGGATAATCAAGATCTTTTGTGGGACAAGCCTTTATGTTTTTGCTTTTTCAGCAGAAGTTTTCGTCTTGGAACTCTGCCATGCAGACCATTTTTGTCCTGTCTCTTTCTAACGGTGGAGTCATAAACATTGACCTTAACTGAGGCAAGTGAGGCCTGCAATTCTTTGGATGTTGTTGTCGATCTTTTGTGACCTCTTGAATGAGTTGCCGCTGCGCTCTTTGGGTAATTTTGGTCGGCTGGCCACTCCTGGGAAGGTTCTTCACTGTTTCATGTTTTCACCATTTGTGGTTCCAAAGCTTTAGACATGGCTTTTTCAGATTGATCGATCTCAATTACTTTCTCATTTGTTTCTGAATTTCTTTGGATCTCAGCATGATGTCTAGCTTTTGAGGATCCTTTGGTCTACTTCACTTTGTCAGGCAGGTCCTATTGAAGTGATTTCTCGATTGCAAACAGGTGTGGCATTTATCAGGCCTGAGTGTGGCTAGAGAAATTGAATTCAGTTGTTATAAACCAGTTATGTTTTAACAGGGGGCCAAATACTTTCCTCACACAGGGTCATAAAGTTTCGGATCTGGATTTTCCTTAATAATAAAAACCTTAATTTAAAAACTGTGTTTTGTGTTTACTCATGTTATATTTGACTAATGTTTAAATTAGTTTGATGATCTAAAGGGGCGGTGCGGTGGCATAGTGGTTAGCATGGTTGCCTTACAACAAGAAGGTCCTGGGTTCCTGAATGAATGAATAAATAATGATCTGAAACATTGAAGTGTGAAAAACATACAAAAAGATTGGAAATCAAGAAGGGGCCCAACACTTTTTCACACCACTGTATTTTAAAAATGCTTCCTCAGATTGTTCCCTCTATACTTTTTGTGGGGTGCCCCTCCCCTTTTTGGGATTGTTGAATGTGACTAATATTTTCTAATAAACATTGATTTTTCTAGACATTTTCATACACTTGCATTTTGTCTATGACACATGTTTAGCAAAGATTAGAAATATCATTTGGCTACTATCTCCAAATTCTTTATGTCGTGCACACAGTGTGGGATTTGCACTCTCCTGTACAAGATTTTTTATGACTTTTTGTCAATTTTTTTGTATATTCTTAGCATATTTACTATTGTTTGCAACTTTATCTGTTTTAAATGTAGGTACTGTTTATTTGTATGTATAACACAGAAAAAAAGCTTTGGCAGTCTAGGCTGTAAGTATTTAGACAAACATGTACAAACAAACTTGTTTATTATAGAATTAATTACAATAAGCATAATAATCTAAATCTTATTGTAACTACGTTATTGTGCTTATCGTAATTATAAGCATACAATTATGCACAGTTACATACTCAACATTGCATTCTGAACTGTAATTTTACAATTTTTACAACAGTGTTTTACCAATAAAGGGTGTTATGAAAAATTTTTATACATCATTTTTTTTAGAAAACAATATACACAACATTTAGAAACTAGATAGAAAAACAAAACATCAAACAATCTCAATGACATTGAGTAATGACAAAATAAATGTGCATTTTCGAGCACTATATAGTATATGTGCACTAAGAAGAACAGATAGTTAGCATGTATGAAACTAAGCCAAAGATTAAGCAAAGGCCTTGCGCCCTGTTCTAAGTGTCCTCCGCACTGCAACAAAAGAAACACCCCCTGCAGGAGTAACCACACTGCAATCAGAGTTCACCACTGGACACACAAAAAGAGCATTTTCAGAACAAGAAAATTTATCTATTTTATTGTTGTATGCATTACTTACATCTTTATTATTCTTTTATTCATCTTCTAACCCACTTGTTTCCTAACTCACAGGGTCACAGGGGTCTGGTGGAGCATATTCCAGCACACATAGGGGATACAGGTTGTCAACCAATCGCAGGGCCACACATAGACAAACAACCACACACACTCATATAGGCAATTTAGTTACCAATCAATCTAATGTACAGATTTTTGAACAGTGTGAGGAAACTCTTGCTGTGAGGACACTGTGCTAACCACCATGCCGCCCTTTATCTTTATTAGTTAAATATGGACACATTCACATCTACTGAGTATATGTGACTTTTCTCCAATAGAGCCGAGTGATTGTGTTAAAACTGTTATGTTCAAATAGCCTACACAAATCCATAACGCGAAGAAAACTTAGTCTTTAGTTCTATTATTTCATTATGTGGCTCGGTGTTGTTTTGTGTAGCACCATTGACTCGCAGGTAAATGCTCTTACATTTCACTGTGTACTGCATCTACTTCTTGCATCACAGGAAGAAGATCCAGGGTTTGATTCCCAGGATCAAACTACAAAGGATCTTTCTGTGCAGAGTTTGCATGTTTTCCTTGCGCTTGCATGGGTTTACTCAGGTTTCCTTCCACAGTCCAAAAACATGTACATTAGGTCGATTGGTGAATGTAAGGGTTGATTGGTGAATCCATAGGAGTGCCCAAAGGCATAAGTGGGAGTGTATGTGTGTTTTTGTGTGGTTGTTTATCTCCGAAGCAATTGTGACCAATTGTGTGTGTATTCCTGCCTTTTGCCCCATGTGTGCTGGGATAGGCTCTAGCAGGATGCAGTAACCCCAAGTTAGGAAATAAGAAGGTATAGAAGATAAATGAATATACCAGATAAAAAACACTACTACTAAAAAAACTGTGGACAAAAATTTTAAATGTTTAAGAGCAACAATAGTACTATGTGATACATACCCTGCATACTGATGGCGTCTGTCTGTAAGTGGTACATACATCACGCCCATGAGTGCCTTTTTAACAAAGGTACCATCACTCTGACGATCATACTGCTCCAGAACCTGGTTTCCACCATCCGGACCTACAGGCAACACTAGTCTTCCGCCTGGTTTCAGCTGCTCCAGAAGCTGAAGATTTTTTTGGAAAGATTTAGAGGCTGATCCATTTAAAGTTATCATGACTGCCATCTACTCATTCATTCATCTTTTATACTGCTTATTCCCAGGGTCTGCTGAAGCCCAACACATTTCACACAAAGGGCAATAGGCAAGGGTACACCCTGGGCAGGGTGTCGCAGGCCACACGTAGATGAACAACCACACACACTCACTTCTATGGGCAATTTAGAAATCACCAATTAACATAATGTACATGTTTTTGAACTGTGGGAGGAAACTGGAGTACCCAAAGTAAACTCATGCAAGCATAGCGAAAACATGTAAACTACATACAGAAAGGATCCACAGAAAGCCAGAGATTTATTACGTTAGTGGTTAGCACAGCAGAAAGGTCCTGGGTCCAATTCCCATGGGCAAGTGGTCTTTCTATGTGTGTTTGCATGTTCTCGCCACGCTTGTGTGGGTTTACTCTGGGTTTTCTGGCTTCCTTCTATAGTTAAAAAAATGTACTTTATGTTAATTGGTGATTCTAAATTGCCCATAGGAGTCAGTGTGTGTTGTTGTTCGTCTATGTCTGGCCGTGCAAAGGGCTGGCAACCTGACCAGGATGTACCACTGGTTTTCACCCTTAGAGCGCTGGGATAGGCTCAAGCAGACCCCATGACCTGAAGTAGGGGAATAACCGTCTATAGAAGATAAATGAATGAAAATGCACACATGAAAATATATTTTAACAGCAGTGGCCACATTTAAAGCAGTTTAACTAAACTATAAGGTTTAATAAACTTGTGTTTATACCGCTTTGGGGATTTTAGGTGCTGCTGCGCCGACATGAATGGCATCATATGGTGCTCCATTTGGATATCCTAATCGCCCATCACCCACTGAGAAAGAAACATAGCATGCTTAGACCGAAAAAACTTTATGTTAGTATATGGTTAGTAAAAATGTTAATAGATATACAGTCTATTTTACGTCTCACCCACTAGCTTGATCCGTCCAGAGATTAACAGTTCTGGGTCATCAGCTTGGACATTTTTTACAGAGGTCTGCACTAGCTCCTCTATATGTTCAATTCCCACAACCTTACCGGTGGGACCTACCTGTATACAAATGATAGAAATGTGAAGGATTAATTTATTCATTTATTCATCGGGTTAGAGCGTCTGCCAAATGCTGTAAATGTAAATGTAATGTATAGGACCAACCATGGCATTTTGGTGGGTTTGTAATTTATGCCTTTTAAAATGCAATAATAAAAGTCAGCAATTAACAAAATACCAATAACACCATTTATTACATAGGAAAAGCTGCCATTTATATTCTTCTGGTAAGTTTTAGAGATATTTTACACATGGTTCGAGGCTTACCATTCTAGCAAAGCAGGCAGTGAGATAACCACTTCCTGAGCCAACATCCAGAGCTGAAGAGCCTTCAGTTAACTTGTCACTAAGAATCTCCAGGGCATGTGCATGCTACAGAGAAAAGTCTAGTTATCAGACTAAATTAATTCTCATGCTATCGCTATAATTTATTTTTTTACTATATTGGATCTGGTTTGGATCAATGGATTTTAATAGTTTAATGTTAGTGTTACACCTTATATGAGATACAAGATACTTTTACATGTGTTCAGCTATTACTATAACTTACCATATGAGGAGCACTAATTGTGGCCTTGTATCCTTCAAAGAGAGCAAAAAACAACACACTTTTAAAAAATTGTTAAGTAGTTTTACTGTGACAAGGTTGGACAGGATTAGAAACAAGTTTATCAGGGGTACGGCGCATGTTAGGTGTTTTGGGGGGAAGGCCAGGGAAGCCAGATTAAGGTGGTTTGGACATGTCCA
>JAOTQW010000002.1:4197150-4207922 GCA_026260075.1 Sisor rabdophorus | reverse complement strand
TTTGGACTGTGGGAGGAAACCGGAGTACCCGGAGGAAACCACGCAAGCGCGGGGAGAACATGCAAACTCAGGACCTTCTCGCTGTGAGGCGACCGTGCTAACCACTGCGCCACCGCACCGCCCGTTCCTGGGATATCATATCTTGAAATGGACCTTGGAACTATATTTAAAGTTACAGCAGTGTTGGAGTGGCCTCCAACAGACTGTAAAGGAACTGAAGTGCTTACTGGGTTTTGCTAACTTTTACGACCGTTTTATTTTCAACTTAAGCATTACTGTCTCACCTATCAGGTAACTCTTAAAGGGCAAACGGTCTACACTCAGGTGGTCCGAAGCATCCATCTGCTTCTATTATACAACACCCTGACCCAGTGTTACTCATCATCGTCAAAGTTGATGCCCCTAATTATGGAGTAGGTGCATTTTGTTTTAGAGACAGGGCTCTTCAGCGAACATTATCTCTGTGCCTTCCTCTCTTGCAAGCTAGCTCCTGCTAAATGTAATTATAATGTGGGGAATGAAGAGTTACTCACTATTAGGGAGTGGCGCCACTGGTTAAAATTGTCCTAGTTCTAAGTATAAAGAACCATAAAAACCTTGAGTATCTTAAGATAACCAAACGACTAAAATGAGGCAAGCATGGTGGACCTTGTTCTTTACCCAGTTCCGGTTCACTGTTATGTATTGAACTGGGACCAAGAATGATAAAGCTGATGCCCTGTTCGCTGGTATGATAACCCAGAACAACACCTGAGCACCAGCCTAATACTACCTCCAGAGCTCATGTTGAGTACAATCTACTGGGATCTTGAGGAGATTCCTCAGGAGGTTGTCTTTTGCCATTGAGACCACTACACAACTGTTCTACCAAATCTTTATAAACATTGGTATACCGATAGGTCAGATCCTGTCCCACCTGTGTGGTTAAAATTTTGCAAACGCTTGGATATTAATCTGATCGTGTTTCACGTGTGTGGTTAGAATTTTTTCAAACGCTTGGACATAAATGTGAGGATAAGTGCTCGGAAACAATCCCGCTGGGGTGAATGTCTGCCCTGGGACCATCAAAAGTGCCAGCAGTAAAGAACTGGATGCAGAGGAGCTCACAGGGCTGGGGAACAGCCCTCCGAGCCCAGAGCATACAAGCCAATCGGTGCTGTCGAACGCACCCTCAATATCAGCCGGGTCAATTTGTCTGCGGCTCCCCTGCAAAAGGCTGAGCCCAAGGTATGTTAGTTCTTTTAAGATTCTGCAACAGATCAACCTGGCCACCTATCAGCTAGGTAAAGGCCAGTGACATCCTTGACATTTCTCTTACCTAAGATTTAAACCTGAAAGCCCAGCCCCTCGCCCACAGGGTCGTTTATGTAAATTTACATTTACAGCATTTAGCAGACTGTTTTTTTTCTTTCTGTTTTATGTTTCTGACCTTGCCTTACAATTAGGATTTGTCTGTTTTTGCATTTTGGATGTACCGACCTCTGCATGGACTGTGTTTTGCTCTGTTACCGTGTTACCTATTAGACGCTTCAACTGCAGAATAGATTCCTCTTCTCCTTCTTTTCAGAATGTGTTTATTAATTAATTAAAATTTGATATTCAACATTAAAAAATAAAACAGTAAAAGAGAGTAAAATTATGTATAAAGTATAAAGTAACTGTTAACCATAAACCATTTTTGGCTGTTACGACATTGCAATCAACAGAATAGCTAACTTTTTAAAATAAAAAATGACACTTTGTTATCAGTAATGCTGATTGTTTCATTTGGGATAAGTGTAATTATTATAACAGCTCTTCTGTCTTGAAATAATAGCAACCTAATAATAAGGTTCTTTATTATTAAAACGCATAACTTATAACAGGGTGGTGCAGTGGAGTAGTGGTTAGCACAGTCACCTCACAACAAGAGGGTCCTGGGTTCAAATCTTGAACTTGATTATTAAAAAATGATTATGTCATTATTTTTTTAGATTTAGAATATTATGAGACAAAGCAATGATGCTGCAGATCCGGCTTAATGACGTTGTAACTTGTTTACACTCAGAGAAAATACACTGTATAAAAGTAATTAAAGTCTACAAGGATTGAGCTTTGTATTTTGTAAGTGTGTATTTCGAAAGCTCTTTGACAGCATGTGCCAGCAACAGCATCACAAAACACATGCTTCATAGTACTTTCGGGAGCAGGAACTATGGAATAAAGTTGATAATTTTGTTTTTTTCATAAACATTTTAGTTCACCACAGTCACAAGGATTACTTTGTTGATTATCTTTATACATTATTGGGGCTTAAACTTGGTATCAACAACACCAGGGTGAGAAATTCATGTCAGAATTTTTATAATAGTGTAAACTATTACTTTACATTTGTGTTTACCGTGTTCCAGCAGGCAAATCCATGGCGGACTTTGAAGACTGTCATCCATTGGCATGTTGTAGCATCACAGAAAAAACGGTTATGTTGGGTTCAGCTAGCGGGTCATAAAGGTAAGGCTAGTTTGGGATTAAATTTGTTTTATTGGGTTTATAAATCCATCAGTATAGAGTTTTATTTGTTTTTTGTTGCAGGCAGCTTTAAAGCAGGAGAAGAGGGCACCATTCTAAAGAAGTACACTGAAAATGAGAAGGTCTGCTTTGAACGCTTAAGAGGAGATTTGCTGGAACAATTTGTGCCAACATATGGCGGAACGATTGAGAGAGATGGAGAGGTCTTCCTGCGGATGAGAGACCTACTAACTAGCTTTGATGGGCCAAATGTCATGGACTGCAAGATGGGAGTGAGGTACAGACCTGAATTGTGGGATTTTGAAGTTCAGCACTCTTTACTATTAAATGGCATTTTGGAGATGCCATTTAAGAGACTGTAGACAAATATTAGTTCTGTTTCTCCAAGCAAGCAGAAACATTTTTTCAGAACATTTACACAGAGGTAGAGTAGTAAAATATTCTACTCAAGTAAAGTTACTAGCCTATAAATCAAAGTAAAAGTTTTTAACAGCAGGGGTGGGGATGGATGATGTAAGTGTAGTTAAAAAAGACAAGTGGATATAAATGTTAATCTGTTTTAACAGTTACATAAATTAAAGATATACAATTGTTATTAATTATTAAATTATTTTAACATGCTTGTGCTGTTTCGATGTTGAGCTTTTGTAAGTTACAGTTCAGTCATCAGCCATTTTTTTTTCAAAAGTCAAAGTGGTCTTTTAAATATGGCCGTTCGTTTCAGAAGAATTCCACAAGATTTTACTTCCAGCTGTTAGCATGCTGTGTTTGTTCTTTGTCAGTTCAGTCAGTTCTTGTTGTTTAATGTTTACCAATCTAGTTAATTTAGATAACAGTATCTCATAAAGAAAAAAAATTGCCATGAATGAAGTAATTTAATTTAGTAAAAATTCAGCTAAAAGCGCTAACCTTAATGTTCACCACTATGCTTTGACTGCGTTTACACACCACCATATTAAAGTAGCAGTCACTGCCCCACAACATGCTAGTATTTAAACCTTGGCCATTTCCCCCATCCACTTTTTAAACTACTGCTTTAATTCACTAAATAAATTGCTGTCACTCTCTGCACATCACCTTATAAATGTAAGCACATAAAATGTACATTTGCACAAATTTATGCAAACATCCTTATCCAGAGCAACATACATTTACATTATGAGTCAAACACCTTAACCACTGCTTAAGTACTTTTTACTAATTAGTACCCACATTTTTTGTATGAAAGACAGAATTTGTTCTTTTGTGCATCTGAGTCAGTTTACGACAATGAGCAGTTCACAATGGAAATTAGAAATAAGCCAAATTTATACAAGCTTTACAAGAAAAACTGGTTTTTATCACACACACACACACACACACACCTGGGGTGTTCCTTCTCATACGCTTTACGACCCGTACTCGTACATGAATTCAGAGGAGTCTCCTTCTGACTTCCTCTTTTCACACAGGAAATCATACAGAGAATGAAACTGAAAACTGTACACACAAAACAAAGTGCATAAAATACCTGGGTTATGTACCTTCACTGATGCTGACATCTAGTAAGTTTTTTCTTAACCTTGGTTTCATCTTAATGCAGTTTTGCAATCAGATGCGCTCTATCATAATGTAGAAGAACTGCAGTCTAACCACACAATCAATGAAAAAACTGTGATAAAACAACAAAACTCTGACAATACCAGCTCTCAAAATCCTTTTAAACCAAGCACAAAAATGTTTTTTTGTCTGCTGTAAAAGGGTTGATCAGCTTTCTCAGCAGGTATCATCAAGCACTTTACAGCTCATCTTTTAGAGAGTGACTCATGGCTTGCTGTTTTCTCCTTTTCCTTTAGAACCTATCTGGAGGAAGAACTGGTGCGAGCCAGAGAGAAGCCCAAAATGCGCAGGGATCTGTATAACAAAATGCTGGAAGTGGACAGCGAGGCTCCTACTGCTGATGAACACAAACAGCAGGCTGTAACCAAGCTCCGGTACATGCAGTGGAGGGAGAATATCAGCTCCACCAGCACTCTGGGCTACCGCATAGAGGGCATCAAGGTACCTGCACAGGCAAAAAAAACAAATATTTTATGATGGAGGACACTTAGTGTGAGTGGAAACCGGATACAGCCTCTGAATTATTTAACATTATTCCATGTGCATGAAAATGTCAACATAAAGGTTAGCCGACAAATATTGACTTGTAGCAACTGCACCGTACCTCACCAGCAAATATGAATAATGTCATAATTCCAAATGCTAACAATGTGTGTACAGTGTGCTGGAAAAGCCTACATTCTAAAACTCTACTATTCTTCCAAAACTTTTGAAACCTTCTTTTTAAACTTAATCTTGAGATGACTGTCAACATTGATAAAATACAACATCCCAAAATAATTATATAAAAATAAGAGATTAGTGAGATTGAACAAACATTATACCATATCACTAAGGTGCTAATTACAATAAAAAAAGAATTTTCTGAGTATGCAATTGCAATTTTTGGCAGAATAGTACACGCTACAGTTTTTCTGATTGCTGGCACATTATTACTGATGCATCTGGCCTAATTCCCCGAACTAATAATCCACTTTGAGCAGCACGTTGGCTTAGTGGTTGGCTTTACAGCGAGAAGGCTTGGGTTCGATTCTCAGACAGGAGTCTTTCTGTGTTTCTCCCCGTACTTGTGTTGGTTTACTTCAGGTACTCCGTTTTTTCTCTACAGTGTGTGTGTGTGTGTGTGTGTGTGTGTGATATATATTACTCCTGCTTTTCGCCCTTCAAAAAGTTGGGATAGACTTCATCAGACCCCTGGGACCCCAAATTAGGGTGTAAGCAAGTAAAGAAAATAAATGAATAAATAATTCAACTATGACAAATATTCACATATATCACAATTTTCTCAACATCTTCTGCAAAACGGTATACAAAAATGTGAATTGCTCATTCAAGTGGAAAATTGACTGTTATGGTAAAAGAGCAGATAGAGGTAGGCCACAGAGAAGAAGGGGAAGAGAAAGAACATGTGTTAAATTATGAAATCATGTTCTTGTGCATAGGATGACCGTGGGGTAAGCTGGTCAACGGGTTCGGCCAAATGTGAGTAGATTCACATTTTCCTTTACATTTTAGAAAATACAAGAAGGTGGAAGATAGAGTTAAATTGAGGCTAGATAAAATGTTTTGTTATTTACATGCTGTGACCTCATCCTGCTCAAATGTAAAGCTGAAGGTGCAAAAGATGCAGAACCATAACCATAACAGTGCTGTTTTTGTTTGTTTTCCATAACTAATAGTAAACAATCTGTTTTTGCATAATAAATTCATACTCAGTTCTTCACACTTTTTAGAAGCATAAATAACCCTTTCAGTGATTTGTAATTACCAGTAAGACTATTTAGTAAAAGTGTTTTAAATTGATCTCACTGGTGTTTTCTATGTGGATTTGTCTGGGTATTTTTTTCGCCTGAGGCCAAAGATAAATTTTAACCAAAGAGAATGCTTTGGGAAATTTCGAAATTTTGAGATTGTCTTTATAGTTGTGACTTGATTTGTAAATTGTGTGTTTTGCTAACAATCAAGCAAAACTGTAATAATTGGGTTTCATTTTGTGTATGGTTCCGAATAGTGCCTTTTTTTTCTTTACACATTTGGCTGTAGCCTGTTCTTTAGAGATAAACTTAAACACACACTTATTTCTATGAACAATTTAGAATCACCAATCATCCTACAAGTACATGTTTTTATGCTGTGGGAGGAAACCCATGCAGCCACAAGAAAAAAAATGCAAACTCCACACAGAAAGACCCTGCCCAGGAATCAAACCTGGGCCTGCTTACTGTGAGGCAACAGTGCTAACCACTAAGCCAAAATCTGCCATATTTTTACATATTTTATATTTCTTTACAACTGCTTTCTTTACAAAAGTTTTTGTTAAAATTGCTAAAGAAATACACCTATTTGCATGGCTTATCGTTATTATTTTATTATTATTGATTAATGATGATACATTTATCTATTTAACAGAAATCGGATGGAACATGTCGGACAGACTTTAAGAAGACTCACTCAAGAGAAGAAGTTACAGAAGTTTTCAGGGACTTTGTCAATAAGGATGAAAAAATAGTTGTACGTATATAGAACCAGATCATCCAGTTTGTTAGCTTTCGAAGCCATACTGAAAATAATGTTAATTGCATTTGGCAGACAGCCTCATGCAGAGAGACTTTTCTCTCATGTATACAAGTACACAAGTTAAGGAATAGCAGCTACACAAGTTAAGGAATAGCAGCTACACAAGTTAAGGAATAGCAGCTTGGGGATGCTGGTCATTGAACTAGTGGTCCAACAACATGACTAATATGATAATTATAATTCATTCATCTTCTATACCCGCTTATTCCCGAACTAAAGGTCATGGGGTCTGCTGGAGCCTATCCCAGAACACATAGGCCGAGAGGCAGGGGTACACCCTGGACAGGTCGCTAATACACCACAGGGCCACACAACCACAACCACACACACTCACATTCACACCCATGGGCAATTTAGAATCACCAATCAACCTAATGCACATGTTTTTGTACTGTGGGAGTAAACCGGAGTACCCGGAGGAAACCCATGCAAGCACAGGGACAATATGCAAACTCAGCACAGGACCCAGGACCTTCTTGTTGTGAGGCGACTGTGCTAACCACTACGTCACCGCGCTGCCCTGTTAGTAAAAATAAACAGAATTTAAAAATGTAGAGATTGTTCTAAAAATGTGTGCATTAACTAAAGGTTAGTAAACTTTATTCAGGTAAGTAGGTAGGATAGATAGATGCAGGTGTGCAATGCAAGTTTGGACACAAGCATGAGAAAAAACTGTTTGTACTTCTATATAGTCTTGTGTCCAATTTGTAGTCTCTCCAATGTTTTACAGAGGTCCTATATTAGGAGACTGGAGGATCTCAAACAGACCCTACTGGCTTCAGACTTCTTCATGAAACATGAGGTAAGTTGTAGAACCTTTGTACCAAACCTCCTTGTTGCTGCATTTGTGGTTTAAACTGGTTATTTTCCAGCTGATTGGGAGTTCCTTGCTGTTTATCCATGACCACACTGAGCGAGCTGAAATCTGGCTCATTGATTTTGGGAAGACCACGGCTCTCCCTGATGGACAGACGTTGGATCACAATAAACCCTGGCTTGAGGGCAACCGAGAGGACGGATACTTATGGGGCCTTGACAACCTGCTGTTCACTCTTCGCTCCCTGCCAGCACAATGCTCAAAGTGAATTTACCAACAGTGCCATTGGAAAATAGGTGGTAATCCTTTTATTTAAAGAATAATGTCTTGATGCAGAACATCAGAGAGTATCCTGTTTTTTAGCAGCTTCAATTTAAACGATCATAAAGCCATAGAAAAGGCTATTTTTACACCATTGAACTCAGTGTAAAACAAGGTACAGGGTTCACTTGGATACACTCTTTTATGTGTTTTATGACAAAAGACATGTGCAGATGTGTACTAGACAAATATGTACTGTTTCTTTCAAAAGTTAAAATACACTTTTTAAATGTGCAAAGATCAGGCACAAATATTATCACAAGGCATCTGGTCACACCACATCAGGGAGTAGCTCACTAGATTTAGTTGTCACATTCACACATTAGCTTTTATCTTTACCTTTATCTTAAGTTGTAATTATACGTTGTGTTCTCACTTTGGGAGGCTGTGAAATGACTCACTTGTTTGTGAGAAGCATTTTAGCATGTTTAGAACTAATGGAGATTTGACAATTCATGCAATTACTGGGGTAAGGACAACTGGGCATGGACTTAATGCTGGCTATCAGCAAATTGCGCAGTCTTGAAACAGATAGAGCTCAGCAGGAACCCTAGTCAGCATTTTACAGTAATGAAACTACTGCAGTGTTAACTATTGCAGGCATGTATTGTATGATTGTATTTGCACCACATGAGAAAAACACTTTTCCAGCATTAACAGTTAAAGCTCCATTGGCCCCTTGAGCAAAGCACTTAAACCCAAGTACACCAATACGTAGGTTTTTAGAGACAATAAGTGATAAAACAAATTCAGTTGCATCTGCAGAAACTGCAAGACATTAACATCTTCCACCTTTTTAATATTTTTTTACCCCTTTAATTTGTTTTTAACACGGGACTGGGATCTATTCTCTTTGTCAACACATTAAACGTGTGTATGGGTTTACTGAGGGTCTGTGGGGTCATATTTGAACCCCCTTTATAATAATTTTGAAACAGTCCTATGTGTATATCACTAGAATGCAATGGATTAGTGTATATGTCTACCGTTTTCTTTTCTTGCGGATTTTTTTAAAAGCATTGTGCTTTTATGGGTTTTAAGCATTAAGTGTAAAAACCTGGGCTGCAGCTTGCTCATCTATATTCTTTAAAGTATTTTCCTTGTCAGATTGGATAGATATTAACCTTGTTAACACTATTGTTTTTAGGGACAGTATTTGTAGTCACAGGATAAAAACATGAGATACAAATATGAGTCCTCATAAAAATATCTTGTAAAAGAAATTTGGTCCACATTCTACTGTATAACGAACATGAATTTTAATGAGCTCCATTAAAGTGCTTATTATTAACAAAGAATTACTAAAAAAAATGGAAAACTATTTTTTATGGATAAAATAATAGGAAATGTCATATACATCAGATACTATCATTAAAACCACTAAAATAAGACACTAACAACATCTTCTTAAAATAACGCAACTGTATAGTATAGGAAGCAGAGGAATCTAAAGTGGGAATCCAAGAAAGGTGTTCACATTATACAGAATTTGGTACCATAAATACTCCAAGGAGGAAAAACCAGTACTAGTATCAAGGTCAAGCACATTTAAGGTTCACTGTTCATTGTGTACCTACACAATATAAAGCACTAGGTTGTGTGTTAATGTTTATTGGTATGGCTTATCTGAGTATATGTGACCTGCAGGAGGAAATAAATTGGGTTCATGTCAAACTCATAGTCAAAACTAAAATTAAACATAATTTTGTTTTTGGTTTGAAATAATTTAACAAATCAGCACATCCAGTAGAAAAAGTGTTTTTTCAATGTTATGAGCAACTGAAGGACGTCACAGTGACGCAGTGGTTAGCATGGTTACCTCAAAGCAAGAAGGTCTTGGGTTCGATTCCTGTACTCCTGCCTTTTATCCTATGTGTGCTGGGATAAGCTCCAGGTATAGAAGATGAATGAATGAATGAATGAATGAGCTGATTCTCCCCTATATTGTTGTTAAGTAGTTGCTTCCAACATAAAACTACTGATACATTCTGAACAATGAAAAAGTTAAACAACCAACAAATTATATAATAGTTTCATATTGATAATCGTTAGTCCAGAATAAAAAAATGTATAATCAATTATCTGCCTGAAAACTTAAGTAATTTTCAATGACAAAAAATGTTTAAAGTAAGTTTAGAATCTTAAACTAAAATCTAAAATTAATTTAAATTACAGTTCACAGGGTGTATAAAACAAAAAAATCAATGTCAGACCTAAAAAGTGGTTACCTACATTTTAGTCATTAGAAAAATCCTCACAAGCATAACAAAATATAACACATTTTTGACAATGAGATCCTTACCTGGCAATATACTATTATTCATTAAAAGCATTAGGTGTTGGTATTCTTGTCATTGAGTCCTTGTAGATGTTTACTTATTTGTTCACTTACACTTTGTCCAAAATACGCTAATGCTTGTTTAATTGTCAGTTTCTGACTAATCCAGACAAATAAAAAAACGTGTCAGCCAGTAGAACTTGTACAAAATTTGGCACAGTTAATAATTGCTATTAGAGGTATTTTCATTTAGTTTATCTCATTGGGATTCCTGTGTATATCAATGATGTGCGTATTCCCTGCTGCTTTATGCAGTAATTATACACATTATTATATTATTATATTTCTTTTCTTTCAGTCTTTTAAACACCAGTTTAAAGACGCACTGTTTTTTTTTAAGCAAAAAAAATAATTCTGCCAAAGCATTTCTTAGTATATGACTTTGGCCATTAAGTGTCAGTTCATGTTATATTAAAATGTTCACTGCTTTTAGAGATCATTGTCTAAACATGATCATTGTCTAAACATGATTCTGTCAAATATATATACAGACAAACACCTTTAACATAGAAAATAAAAACAATTTTAACTGTAGAATTAAAACAGAAATAACATCTAAAATAGGGCGGCGCGGTGGCGCAGTGGTTAGCACCGTCGCCTCACAACAAGAAG
>JAOTQW010000002.1:4181802-4195846 GCA_026260075.1 Sisor rabdophorus | reverse complement strand
TAAATTGCCCATAGAAGTGAATGTGTGAGTGTGTGTGTTCGTGGCCCTGCGATGGCTTGGCGACCTTTAACATTGAACAGAAATAACACCAGTATTAACAGCAGTATTATAACAACTATTATCGTCCCTATTAATAGATGGACTATTCAGACTGCTTATATAAGCATTGTGACTCTGAATTCTTCTGCTTGGTTCACACTGCTGCAGTGTGAGACAAAAATGAGAAATCATGTGGATAAATCCAAAACCCTCTGAGAATACAGAGAATACAGCTTGTTCTGTTTTGAGTTTAAAATAAACTGAGAAAAAAAATACCAGAATTCATAAAAATCTATATACACTGCTTGTATGGATAGAGTTAATGATGCACTCCAGTGAGAGAAGATATATTACAGGCCAAAATATTTGTTTCGAACAAACAATCTGGTTATCTGGTTTACTGCAACAGTTGCTGGCTTCCCAGTTTCTATATGCAAGGCAACCTGAATGAAGTAAGCTACAACTACCAAAATTACATCTGCCTGTACCCCAAGAATTTTAAAGTGCTACACAGGAGTAACACTAAGATCTTCAGACAGTGAGAATCCAGAGTCTCTGTCTCTTGTGGGTTTCTCTGCCTTTGTATGCCTCCTGATGTCTTCATGTCCATAGCTGGCGTGACGCTTTGCCGATGGTTTGTGGGCAAAAGAGAAAGCCAGACCTAGAGCTGATAATGAGGAGCTAGATGCAGAACTACTGCTGTTTTTTGTAGACCTGGCCACTACCAGCGGTGGACTCTCTGCTCCATAGCTCTGTTTAGTGTAGGCATAATTCACATTGCCACAAGGAAAACTCTGGAGCTTAGCCAAGTCCATGACAGCTGCTAAGGAGCCCCCTGCAGCCCCAGCTGGATCTTTTTGTGAAGCAAGACTCATCTGTGAGGGAGCTGGTAATAAATCTAAGCATGTTGAGACATCAGCTTCGGTTTCAGAAATGGTATGGCCTGAGGTTGGGGTAAAATGAAAGGGAGGAGTGGGCGTACGGGACAAAGGCACAGATTGGGTGTGTGACAGCGCAGTCCTCGCAGAGCTGTCCATAGTCCAAGAACCATAAGTGGGATTCCAAAGATTCTTGGTGTTGTTCCTCAGCTTTTGGCTCACGGTAGAGGAGCTAGATTTGGAACATGGCTGGTAACTTGGGACCTGCAGTGAGAAGCTCAAGACAACTTCAGGAGCAGAAGCTGGCTCAGCCCAAAAGCCCTTCAAAGCTTTGCGATCAGTCATCTCTCGAGTCATTTTGGGTGGTTGTTGTAACAGCACTTTGGGTTTCTGGACCTGAGGAAGTGGAGTTATGTCCACTGTTCGGCTGACTAAAAGAGGAGTCATGCTACCAGATGCTACTGGGCGAGTCACAGTAATGCTTTCTTCATCCACAGTTGGTCCATACTCCACTGGAAGTGGCGTATTTATAACATCTGGGTCCTAAATCACATAAGAAATAAAGAGGAACATGACGAAAGACACAGAATGTTAGGGTGCTTTACTAAAACCAAAAGGATGTCTTCATTATCAGTAATTTTTTACCATACCTGAGTACAGTAGTTAATTCTCTCTAAAATAGCTGTAAAGTTTGGTCGATGTTCTGGGCAGTGTTGCCAACACTGTGTCATAATCCTGTAACTATCACATAAAAATATCGATCAGTGAACAAGCCTGGAGCCCATTTTCAAAAGCCTTAGGGTTCCACAAGGAAAAATCTAATATCATTAACCTTTTTTTCTTAAATGGGTTTGCACATAAGGTAAGCTCACATGGAGTTTATTATATTCAGATTACAAACTTTTCAAAAAGACCAATACAAGTAAAAATCCTTTATTTAAACCCTTTACTCATAATTAAAATGCCTAAAACCCCAAATAAAGGGGTGGGTTAAAGTTTTAACTAGATCAAGGGGAAGTGGTAGCACAATGCCAATGATTGCCAGCACCACCGGTCTTTCACTTTTGCACATGCCTCAGTTGTATAACAAGGGGGAAATGGTGTGTGCCAAAATGCTGTGAATGTGATTAAATATAAATGGTCATACTTCTGTGCATTGCCTAGACTTGATGTAATTATTTGACTTTATTTTTGATTGATAAATTATGGTGGTATAAATTTATCCCATCGGTATTGACAGGCTTCCCTCTGCATTTTGAAGAAAATAGAAGTAAACCTAAAAGTCATTCGTGTGTGCATGTTTTCACCTGACAGTTTCCAGCAACAGTACCTGCTTATTCCCTAGCTCAGAGTCGTGTGTGTCAGCTAAAGCCTATTCCAGCGCATATAGGCTGAGAGGCAGGGATACATGCTAGTTTATCTCAGGGACACACAACCACACACACACACACACACACACACACCTAGGGGCAATTTAGAGTGACCAATTAACCTAAAGTAATCAACCTGTGTCTGTGTACTGGTTGCACTGTTTCTGACTGGAGATGTAAGCATCTTTAACTGCTGCTTACACAGGTCCTGGGCAGCTCTTAGGTGGATCCATACGTCCTCCACTTGTGACAAACTCCAACACTTCCTGATTGGTCTTACAAGGGTATGGCATGTATCCTAGGGAAAAGATCTCCCATAGCAGTACACCAAACGACCTACAGATGGAGACAAATCTCATTTTAATTATGACTACAGTGAGCCTGATTAAAATAAATAAGAGGAATCAACAGGGAACAGGTTTGAGCTATTTAAACAAAAGAAGCAGAACAACTTGAAAACAAATTACCAGGTATCAGTCTTGCAAGTGAAAATACCCTCTAGAAAGGCCTCAGGTGGCATCCATTTCACAGGCAGCATAGCATGACCACCCTTCCTATAGTAACTGGCCCTGTGGTTAGAAAATTATAATTTAAATTATAGTCTTTATAATTTCTTTGTCCTTTCAGTTCACAATATTTTTTTCTTTAGTTATTATCTGACGGTGGAATCTTTTTGTTCAAGTCTAGCAACTTGTTGAAAATTAGATCAGTCCGTGTTTGAATAAGAGATTTGAATTCCACATTTCTTGTGCAGTTGCTCCAGTGAGTGATTGCTCCAGAAAAATAATTTAAGCGTTTGTGGTCATCTGACCATCAGACATCTATTTGTGATTTCTCTCGAAACTCTTGCTACAAATATGAAAGCAGAAAGTTGTCCAGAATGTTTTTGTATGTTGTAGAACTACATTATTTCTTCCGTGGAACGAAGAGACTCCAACACTGTTTCACAAAACACCTGAGCTTCATTAAGACATGGTGTTTTAGAAATGAAAAGCACTTAAAAACCTGAGTGTACTACGCCAAGTCTTGATCTTGACACCACTAAACACTCCAGACCTACTTACCCGATGTTAGTGTCTGATCTTACTAATAATGTTGTAGCTGAATGAACCCAAATGATCTTACATTAATGCTACAAATAGTAAATAATTTAAATTGAATAGTGAACCTCAATCTAACAAAATGGATAAAAATCTAAAATATGAGGTTAGAAAACACTGAATTAATGTAATGGTCAGAGGATTACACATTTTATAGCGTAGATCTTTTTTCAATAGGAAGTGGAAGCTTAGTTTTTAATCTTCGTTTTCATTTGTTCTATAGTTCTATTTAATAAGTTTCAGTCTCAGTACTAAGAAGAGGTACGTAAATCATGGTGGATATTATCATTTACATTTTTTTAACATACCTTAAATATACTTTATTAAATAATAAAAGCAGATAGAAATAACACCTGTATATGTCACGAGCCATCCCAAAATCTCCAATTTTGGCAACTCTCTCTGGACCAGGACATGTCAATAGGCAGTTCCGTGCAGCGATGTCTCTAAAACAACAAAGATTAAAGCTTTTTCCATTTTTCGCTTAACACGATTGCAGTAATTAGTTTGTTCATACATTCATTTATTTATTCAGTAATCTTCTATATCTTTTTATTTCCTAGCTCAGGGTTAGGTGAGTCAGCTGGAGCCTATCCCAGCGCACATTAGGCGAGAGGCAGGGGTACACCCTTGACAGGTCACCATTCCATTGTAGGGCCACACAGATAAACAACCACACACACTCACTCGATGGCAAATTTAGAATCACTAGTTAACCTAATGTTTTTGAACTAGTAGGAAACTGGGGTAAACTGAGTTAACCCTCACAAGCATGGGGAGAAAATACAAACTCCACACGATTTGCCCGGGAATCGAATTCAGGACCTTCTTGTTGTAAGGCGACTGTGCTAACCACTATGCCACCGTGCCACCCGGTAATTAGTTTTAAGTATTTATTATATATATACATATTGAGAATTCTGTAACATTTGTTAGTATTTATTAGTATTTACAAAGGTTAGCATAACATTTTTGCAGTCTTCAACTACCGATGAATGAAGTGGTTTTCCTCAAGGTATCGGCAGCCAAATGCAATGTCTCTGGCCATATGTAGCAGCTCCAGCATCGTCAAGGGGGAGGGCTGATTCTGCCAAAGCAAAGTGGTCAGATTACACAGAGCTATTTGTATGTTTGGATTAGAACATGCATACTGTCACATTACTCCAAAACAAAAAATGCAGTCTTTGACATGACCATGCAGTGGAATAATTAGATTGACGGCACTTACAGCTCTAGGACGGTTTTGTCTTAGAAAGCTCTTCATGTCTCCTCCAGTCATGAGCTCCAGAAGAATAAATCTGGGTAGGATCTGAAGACTGACTCCAATGCAGCGCACTATATTTTGATGGTTGAACTTACTGCAAACATGCACACACACACACACACACACACACAAACACAAACACAAACACACAGAACATGGATTACAAAATAAATTATTGACCTTCTCAGGATAGATGAAATCTAGGATCTGAATACCCCTGTTAAGCATACACTTATATTCCACTCAAGTTGCACCTTGCTAGTACTTGGTTGGAGCTGCCTTAATTGTATTTGGCATAGATTCAACAAGGTATTTGGAAACATTCCTTAGAAAGTTTGGTCCATCTTCTGTTTCACTTCATCCCAACAGTGCTCTATAGAATTGAGATCTGGTGCCTGTGTAGGCTTATTACAGTAGTACAGTAAACACCTTTTCATGGTTAAGAAACAAATCTAAGATTATTTAAGCTTTGTGACATGGTGCACTGTCCTGCTGAAATTAGCCTTCAGAAAATGGATAGATTGTAGTTACACAGAAATGGCCATGATCAGCAACAATACTCAGGTAGACTATGGTGTTAAGATGATGCTTATCTGATACAAAGAGGCCCAAATTGTACCAAGAAAATATCCCCCACACCATTACCAACTAAGTGGTTTGTATCATCATTTTATATTGAATAAACCTTTTTTTTTTAAATATGCCACAATTTGATTTGAGAACTGCATCAAATATTGTTTATTATCTTTAGAATGTAAACATTTTTACTGTAGATATAACAAAGACATTTGTCTAGTTACTGCAGGTCAGCAAAAAGGCTATGCTGTAGATGTTATGCTGTTGTACACCAACTCAGATAAGCTGGCAAAATAGGATTAGCAAAAATAGAATTTCATAAAATTACTCTGTATGAATTTAAGGATGATTTCATTACAGATTTTTTGTTTTGTTAATTTGTTTTGCTTTTACCAGTATTTTTAGCTCCACATGATTTACACAAGGTCTTCTTTTTCATGAAACATAAAATTGACCTATCCTTCTTCTCTTCTCTTTTACCATTTCTCTATTACCATTTTATTATAGCTTAAGTCGCAGACACCCAATGTATGTGAAAGGGGTTGACTTGTGATCCTGTGGATCAGTATTTTACCAAACCTCCAAATTCTCATCTTGTATTTATTAGTTAAAAAAAATCAAATATATTTCAGTCATAGTTTTCATTATAATCATTTAATTTTTATTTAGCTATCATCCCGTTTTTATTAGTGAAAAACTGATTGAAACAAACTTATTTTCAACTTTAAAATATGACGCAAAAGCAAAATACTAAATTATCACTTTAACCAATAATAATCATGCCGTTATATATTTCCTTTTCTAGTAAGGATGTCCATAGGTTTTTACCATTTAAAGCATAAATGCAGATATCAGATACAGGTCAGTTGAACGAATAAAAAAAATGGATATAGACACAAAATCGAAATTGGGAAGTCCTGCAGTGTATATTTTCCTAATAACCAAATTACAAAACTTTTCCAGTAAAAGATAAATCTTAATAATACTGCATAAAAACACAACAGTATTGCTTTATTATTTTCAGAAAAAATAATTCGATTTTTAAGCAAGCATAATAAATGGTTTTATGTCACTATCCTTCAGAGTATTGTTTCTCCCACATCTTTGCAATGTGGAAATAAAAAAAAAGCATGCTGTCCAAACAAAGACTGTAAAAACTTGACTTCAATTACTAACAGCTGTGTAGTGGACAAGCAAAACAAACATTTGACAAAAGAAAAACATTATAAATAATATTATGCTTAGGTTATTTATGTGTTATTTTCTCTCTGCACATATGTGTTCAGTGAAACTTTTTTGTTTGTGTTACCAGTGCCTGTATAACATACCTTATAATTATTGCCTCCATGAGGAAATCCATCTCATCCTGCTCGGAACAGATTTCTGGAAGTGTCTAATTACACAGGCAGGAAATGAAAAAACAAATTCAAGTTTTCGAATCAAACATTTCTATGAACACACAAAAAAATTGATACTGACCTTAATAGCTACCTGCATGGCAGTGTTGTCTTCATTCAGCCCCAAAATCTGACCTTCATACACTTCCCCAAAAGCACCATGCCCTAAAGCCCTGCAAGCAAAATGCCCTGGACTCAGTTATTAGACAGACACTAAAAACGAAAATAGATAAAGAAATCGGGGCAGCCTGGTGGTGCGATGGTTAGCACGTTCACCTCACAGCAAGTGTGGTCCCTCTAAAGATTTTCAATGGGGTTGAGATCTGGAGCCTGGCTTAGTCACTTTAGGACCTTGAAATACTTCTTACAAAGCCACTCCTTCGTTACCTGGGTCATGTGTTTGGGATAAATGTCATGCTGAAAGACCAAGCCACATTTCTTCTTCAATTCCCCTTGTTGATGGCAGAAAGTATTAACTTGAAATCTGACTATATATAACCCTATTCATTCTTTATGTCATGGATCAGTTGTCCTGATCCGTTTGCAGAATAACAGCCCCAAAGCATGATGTTTCCACTCCCATGATTCACATTAGGTAAGTTGTTCTTTGGATGCAACTTAGCATTCTTTCTTCTCCAAACAGTTTTTTAAAAAAAGTTCTATTTTGGTTTCATCTGACCACATGCCATTCCTCCAATCCTCTTCTGGATCATCCAAATGCTCTCTAGCAAACTTTAGACGGGCCTGGAAATATACTGGCTTAAGCAAGAGGACACGTCTGGCACTTCAGGATTTGAGTCTCTGGTGGCGTAGTGTGTTACTGATGGTAGCCTTTGTTACTTTAGTCCCAGCTCTCTGCAGGTCATACACTAGGTCCCCCTTCCTAGGGTAAGATCTTGCGTTGAGCTCCAGAATGAGGGACATTATCAGTGGTCTTGCATGTCTTCCATTTTCCAATATTTGCTCCCACAGTTAATCTCTTTACACCAAGCTGCTTTGCATATTCAGCCTGGTGCAAGTCTACAATTCTGTTTCTGGTGTACTTTGACAGCTCTCTGCCCCTGGCCATAGTGAAGTTTGGAGTGTGACTGTTTGATGTTGTGGACAGGTGTCTTTGATACTGATAATGAGTTCAAACAGGTGCCATTAATACAGGTAATGAGTGGATGACAGAGGAGCCTCTTACAGAAGAAGTTATGGGTCTGTCAAAGCCTGAAACCTGCTAATTTGTAGGTAACCAAATACATATTTTATACATATACCATAATTTGCAAATAAAAATCAGACTATGTGATTTTTCCCTCATTTTGTCTTTCATTGTTGAGGCATACCTATGATGAAAATTACAGGCCTCTCTCATCCATTAGGTGGGAGATTTGCACAATTGGTAATGACTAAATACTTTTCTGCCCACTGTATATTTTTTACTTTATTTAATAGTTTCCTACACATACACCTACGTTTGCAAAGTAACTTCACAAAATACATTTTGTACGGCACAGAGGTGGTGGAGGTAGTGGCACAGTGGTTAAGGTGTTAAACGTGTAACTGGAAGATTGTGTTAAAATTCCAGTTTTACCAAAATACCACTGCCTTGGCCCCTTAGCAAGGCCCATAACCCCAACTGGTTGTCTGCCAAATGCTGTAAATATAAATTATTTTGACTTTAGCTGCTGCTGAATTAGCAGGATGTGCTTGGCGAGAACATCACCATGATAACATCGGATCGGTGCACAGCTTAATGATGTAACACCATATTTTCATCAATGTTTTGATGTAACTCAGAGCAACTGAACTGAACTGGCTGGCTGCAGTGCATTTTGGGATTAAGTGCCAAATATTTTTAGGCTAGTACTGGATTCCATGTTACCATGAGGTAGAAAAAGTGAGTTTTGTTCTAATTATTATTAAATTTGATTTAAACCTATTATGCGAAAGCAAAATACTAAATTATCATTTCAACCAATAATAATTGTGCTGTTTTATACTTCTTTTTCTGGTGAGTATGTCCATAAGTTTTTACCATTTAAAGCATAAATGCCGATATCAGATACAGGTCAGTTGAAAGAATAAAAAAAATGGATATAGACACAAAATCGAAATTGGAAACAAGTTCTGCAGTGTATATTCTCCTAATAACCAAATTACAAAACTTTCAAGTGAAAGATAAATCTTAATAATACTGCATATAAACAAAAGTATTTTCAGTAAAAACCATTCGATTTTTAAACATGCGTAATGAATGGGTTTTTTTTCGAATTATCAGTCAATTTAAAGCAGGAGCACCTGAGTAAGGTAATGTTCTTGTGTGGAACCTCTTTTAGCTCACACAGCGATGCAGCTTTTCCAGCAAAGCAATAATTGGGGTTGTAGTCAGTCATGATGATAGAAGAGCGTATCTTGCTCAGCTTGTGTTCAGGGCTCTGCAAACATTGCCGTACAGCATGGAGATGGTTCTTCTTTCGATAATATACTGCAAAAAATAAAGAGCAAAGGTTAAGTAGGAAGAGTGCATAACATAATGCAAACATTATACATCATTTAAACATCATTAAATGCCAGAAATTGAAACTTATTAAGGTTTATTAAGATTATAAAGCTACTTCTTTCTGGTACAACATTATATATTATTTAAAAAATATTTGAAAAATTATAAATATTTAAAATATTTGATTATCACTATAGTACACAAAAACAGTGAACAGTGTAGATAAAAACCCACTTTTCATGTACTTTCTTATTTGTCCTTATTTTTTAAATGTATTTAAAAATGTCCAAGATACTAGATAAACAGCTAAAAATAAAACCAACACACTGCGAATTTAAATTACATCTAATTGCATCATAAAATCATACACAAAAGCCTTCAAACTGTTCTAATGGAGTAAACTTTATCTGGTTGGTTGAGCTGCTTGCAGTGGCTTCTGCACTGCCAGCTGAGCAGGAAGCACTCACCCTTAGGAACAGGTGTCCATGTCCCTGCTGCAGGTTGGTAGTCTGCCTTTGGGGAGGGCACTGCGTGGAGGTGAGGGGTTCTCTTTGCTGTCAGGCATGAAGAGGAGCCAGCAGGAAGTTGACCAAGAGAGGGGAGCAGGGTAAAAGAAGTGAAGAAGTAAAAGAGGAAGGGAAGTTGCCCAAGCACAGACTACCAACCTGCATTAGGGAGAGCTCATGGGGGAAAAAAACAAAAGTTAACCTCTAACAGAGCTTTGTGTCACCAGTCTAGTATAAATATGTTAGAGACACAGGACTCATGGATTGTGCACAAAAGTGTTAAAAGGTGTTTGTACCCTTACCAGTTTACCTTGTGAGCAAAACGTCTGAGATGATCAAGTTACACAATTCCTTTGAGTTTGGAAGAAAAAAACACTATTCCGATAAGCTTGGAAAAAAATGCAATTTCTATGAATTTGGAAAATAACTATTACTATGAGATCCGGAATAAACCTAAGTAAGCACAGGAAGAACATGCAAAGTCCCCTCAGACACAGTGAGTTTGGGGGTTTAAAAAACAGAATTTCTATGAGTTAGTGTAAAAAAATTAAAACAGTTCCTAAAAGTTTCGGAAAAAAACCACAATTCCCATGATGAAGAATGAGAAAGTGGCCACAAAGGAACACTGGTAAGGAAATAGGTGCCCAGGCCTCTGTGTGATTAACTGGATGAAATTATCTATCACATGTCCTACTGTGAACTGCTACACATCAGAAAAAAGGACAAACGTGAATTGATTTTAGTTTAAAGAAAAGTGTAAATTTGCCAAATGTAAATTTGATTATTTTTTGAGCAGTTTACAAACTTAATGCAAAGACACAAAATATGTAATGTACTTGCACAGTAACTGCTTAAATATTTAAACAAACAATATTTGCTTTAATTTTTGTCTTCTGTGCAAATGTAAAAATTTAAACTCGAGCAACAATTTTCGCATGAGCCTATTGATGCATCTGATTTATCTGACAATATAAGGCACTTATCTGGCACTTAAAATGTATGTTTTACATGTAAAACCATCATGTGAAATAAAAAACTAAAGTGAACGATGCAATCAATCTAATTTACAAGAAAGGAAACTATTGTGAACTGTGTTTTAGTCAAATAACTTGGATGGCCTAATATTAGTTGAAATGTAAATGTAATAAAATTATTATTATTATAAAACAATGTACACTAATCTACACTATGTAAGTTTTCTGGGGCATGTGACAAAAATTACATTCTTGCCTTTTCAAAAAGAGTATCTGAGTATATCTAAATTTCATTCATAACCAAACTATATAGAACCTAACTACTCTATAGCAAATAATAGAAATTTACTTCAACTAAACCAATCTGCATCAGTTATGTGGTTATCATCCCCTCTCACACTCATGCATGTGATGTATTTATTCACAAAATCTAACAAAGAATAATAGAAGAAAAAGAAAATACTTTGAACATTTTACAATGTTTGGAAAAGCATCACAGCCAAAAGGTCTCAAGTGTACTCAATAGATTATAGATAATATATGTTTTCATTTATTGTGGAAAATGCATACATCAATGTAAAACAATTTGTCATTGTAATGTCTTTACATTTACTTAAAAATGTATAAAATACAAAAGACTGATAGTTTTGGATAACCTTAGAAAAAATTAAAGGGGCTTCAGACAGTAAGACCCAGCTCAACAGGCATGTGAAGACAAGTTACCTTATGTGCTTAACTAAAAATTCCCAATAGCACTACAAAGGTGATAAATCTTTAAAAAAAAAATCTGTGTACTCATTAGGTACATAATAGGTTTTATTTGTATATATACAGTATTTTTGTAGATATAATGTACAAAAAAATATATAAAAATAATAAACTTATTAAAAAAATTCCCTGGCCATCCTGAACTAAAATTCATTCATTCCTTCATTTATTTATTCATTCATCTTCTTTACCTGCTTATTCCCTAATACGGGATCACAGGGGACCTATACCAGCCTAAATCAGCCTATACCAGCGCACATAGGGTAAGAGGCAGGGGTACACCCTGGACATGTCGCCAGTCCATTGCAGGGCCACACACACAACCACACGCCCTCACACTCACTCCTATGGTACAATTTAAAATCATCAATCAACCTAATGCACATTTTTTTGGACTGTGGGAGGAAACTGCAGTGCAGGAAGTACATGCAAACATCCCATGCCTGGGATTCGAACCCAGGACCCAAAACACCACCGTGCCGCACTGGACTAAAAATGTCCAGCCTTAATTTTTAGGTAATAAAATCCTATAGCAGCTTGTATCATTACATATAGTTACGTGTAGTTGTATTATTGCATTATTCCTTTACTGAAAATAAAAGACTTCAACACTGTTTAGCACAGCATGATGATGACCCTAACACTGTTCCAGCATGAGAATGACCTTAAGCACAAAGACCCTAAGCTCCATTATGACATGGTGTGTAACTATGGTGCGTTCACCACAGTCCTGATCTTAACACCACTGATCTTACTAATACAGTTGTAGCTAAATAAAGAGATATGTCACATTCAAGACTAAAATTGTATTGTAGTCTTACTAAAGAAGTGGAGCTTAATCAAAATAGGAATAAATCTAGAACAAAATGTTTGAAATCGTAAGTGTTTATGATGCTTCATGACCACAAAGTTTTGGCAATATAGTGTAAATACTTTTACGCACGTTTTGTTGTTTTTCCTTTCACTTGAATCTGCATCCCCTAAATCAACCTAATTAGAACCATTTTTACTCAACATTACATGTAAATGAAAACATGTTTAAAATACAAAACTATTTTAAAAAGTGGTTCATTAAAGAATATGCAGCTGTTTTTTCAAAATGTTTGTAATGACTTTTATCTGTAAACTCTCAAAAAAAAAAGTATTTATGATGGAATTAATGGATCTAAAAAGTTTGTTTTATGAGTCAACCTGGCAAAAAGTTTACTAAGAATAAAACACTGATTCAGCATTGATTGATCTATAAATAATACATACTCATCTCTGATAATGTAATTCTTGGCTAAAATATGTATAACTGCATGTTTATACAAAAAATAACTCTTATTATGATTACATAAATATTTGATATTTTCCAGCACTGTTTATAAAGTCTCTAGTTAAAACTGCAAAGGTGTTACTGTACATGTGTCATTTCACTATAATTTTTTTAAGCATTTTAATATTTTGTGTTTATGTTTGTTATTGGAGTCGTTTCATGTCATCTAGCATGCAAAGTTGCACTTGCGCTGTTGTTAAGTGTTTATTTTTATGTGATGTAATGATATGTACTGTTTTCTATACTTTCTATAGTTTCTACAGTTTTTATGTCTTGTAAGTTGTGACATTTATTTTTCATTGAATATAGCAGTGTAAAAAATTGCATTAGATAATATTATAACATGGGTTATATAAAAATACTATAAAATCATATAAAAATACTATATTCCTCTTTTCAATTATTAGATAATTGGTGGCAGAAAACGTAAATATGTTGCCAGGGGCATAAAGGGTCAGAGGCGGTGAAAGGTGGAGGGGATGGAGTTGAGGCGCAACTGGAAGAATCGCTTACTGAGACTGAGGCAAGCACAGGTTAACACAGCACCCGTCACCACAGCAGATGCCACCACCGCCAATATCAGAGACAAGGACGGGTGTCCAGCCACAAGAGAACCCTGTGTATCTGCTGGAATAAAGTTTGGAGAATAGTAATAGTTACATTAATAAAACTTGAGGATAAATGTAACATACAAAGAGGAGACAACCGGGGTGGGGGGGGCTATCAAAAAGTTTAAAGTCATGCCAACAGATGGCAGCACAATGCTTTTTTAAACTTTTTGATTAAGTCTGTAACCATGTCATATATTAAAAGCTTGTAGTGATAATTGTTGTCAATGAGATTAAATATGTTTGAATCACTTATTTGTGCTATCAGACCTTTCCACTATAAAAGTCAAAAATATTGTTTTATAGAATCACATACAGGACAGATTGCTACAGAAAAATAATCCTGGACACCATGGTAACACCACAATACTACGGCATTGCTTTTGGATGAATGCTGTGCTTTTCTACTTATCTACCTATACAGCTGATATTATCTGGAGCAATAATCTCGTCGTTGTGACACAGGCAGATGACAAACTTGTTATCTTCATCCCGTTTGCAGCTCTGGGTCTGGCAGTGGCTGCAGTTTAGGTGTACTTCGATTTCAGCTTCCCCATGACTCTCCATGACTGAAGACAGAACAAAGACACAGAGAAACACCCAAACTTGTAAAACAAGGGTATTTAATGTTAAAACCTTTTTTTACTGACTTTTTATTTTAAGATTTAGTATCTCTGGAAGTTCTACTATCATTTCATTTCATTTCATTTTCTATACCCGCTTATTCCCGAATCCGGGGTCACAGGGGTCTGCTGGAG
>JAOTQW010000002.1:4166469-4181702 GCA_026260075.1 Sisor rabdophorus | reverse complement strand
AGATAGATAGATAGATAGATAGATAGATAGATAGATAGATAGATAGATAGACCAAATTTACACTGATAGATAGACCAAATTTACACTTGGCACAATACCGTTCTCCTGGCAACCAGCAAACCCAGACCTGTCCATCAGCTTTACACCACTGCATAGGACGCCTTGCATTGCACTTTGTGATGTATGGCTTGGATACAGCTGCTCGGCCATGAAAACCCATTTCATTAAGCTGTCTGTGCACTGTTCTTGAGTTAATCTAAAGGTCACATTAAGTTTGAAGGTCTGTGGTGATTGACTCTGCGCACTATGTGCCAGAGCATCAGCTGACCCTGCTCTGTCAGTTATGCATGGCCTACCACTTGGTGGCTTAGTTGTTTTCAAACACTCCTTATAATACAGACAACAGTTGACTGTGGACTATTTGGGAGCATGGAAATGTCAGTGGTTAGCAGTCAACAGCAAGAAGGTCCTGGGTTCGATTCCCAGACAAGGGGTTTTCTCTGGGTACTCCAGTTTCCTTTCACAGTCCAAAAACATGTACATTAGGTTAAATAGTCATTTTAAATTGCCCATAGGAGTGAGTGTGAGTGTGTGTGTGTGTGGTTGTTCGTCTATATGTGGTCTGTGTTCACTGAGATAGGCTTCAGCAGACCCCGTAAACCCTGAGCTAGGGAATAAGCGGGTATTAAATTTGGATGAATAAAACTATACTTGAAATATTTAAGGATGATTAAAAAGCATTGCAAGCCAAATATGCTATAAAGGTATGCATCTCACAGTATGAATTATTTTATTGCATTATAAGATGACCTCTGTTGTCAGTTGTGTTTAAGATAAATGAATGTAAATGCTAAATAATTAGCTCTTTTACATTTAATGAGTCTCAGCATTGAGATTTTTTTCACACACATGCTCATAACCACCGACCTTTGTATTTGCTTATTTAATTATAATTATGCTTATTAAAGCAATTTTCAGTTAAACAAAATGGCCATATTTCCTTCACATAAATGGTTATGTTAATTTACTTGCCCATGTGAATATAATTAGAATGTCATAGAATGCTTTTAATTCCTCCAAATCAGATCAGGCCAGTTACATAAGCAGGAATCCATGTCAGTGTTTTTCAAAATAGACTTCTCTTAATTTGTTTAAAAGCTTTAAACCAGTTTGACCCCCTGATGTTTTCAGACGAAGTAAACAAATTACTGCTCATGTGACCAGCAAATGAAAAATGTGTCTAGTTAGTGTAAAAGCCAGTGTGTTTAGGAGATCTGTGGTATCATTAATTTATTCATCTTCTATACCTCCTTATTCCCAAAATTGGGGTCACAAGGGTCTGCTGGAGCCTATCCAAGCACACATAGGGCAAAGGGCAGGGGGTACACCAGTGTAGGTCATCAGTCCATCACAGGGCCATTGTTACTTGTGTATAGTTGCTTGTCTATGTGCGGCCCTGTGATATACTGACGACCTGTCCAAGGTGTACCCCTGCAGACCACCTTGACCCAGTGTTAGGGAATAGGCAGGTATAAAAGATGAATGATTAAATAGGTTTAAAGAAATAGCTTGAAGTATACTTTTCAAAGCTGTAAACCTGGGTTTGAGCTGTAAATTACTGTATTACTGCCTCACACTGGTGTCTCAATGGTTATGGTGGTTAAGGTGCTAAATTGTTGGCCAAAAGATGTTCAAGCTGCAACTGTTATATTATGGGTGACTAAACTATAAGGAATACTTTTATGCAAATAAATGAACTGACTGACAGAGGTGTGTAAGCCGTGTGGGTGAAGAGTCTGGCACTGTGACTAGATTTGTGAAATTGCTAAATTTAAGTAACAGGTTTGACAATTACACAATCTTTAATACCTCTGCAATTATATCTTTAGAAAGAAAAAAATAGGTTCTGCTCTGTTATTCGTAGTAGATAACACTCTTAAGGGCAAAAATATTAATACAAGACTGAACTTTCATTTGGAACCCATATAGATAATCTCACTAGGGTAGCATTCTTTCATCTTAGGAACATCACCAAAATAAGACATTTATTGTCATTTAATGACGCAGAAAAACTAGTTAATGCTTTTATTACATCCAGACTGGACTATTGAAACGCTCTGCTGTCTGGATGTTTATCTGTGTATAAATAAGCTGCAGTTAGTGCAGAATGCAGCGGTGACTAGAACTAGATGACATAAACATATCACACCTATTTTATCCACACTGCATTGGCTCCCCGTGAGATTCCGCATAGATTTTAAAATACTGCTCCTGATTTATTAAGCATTAAATGGTCTTCGCATAGTATCTTACTCCAGTCTGTGCCTCCCCCTGGTTGTCCTTTTAGTTATGCTGTTATCCTTAGTCTTGCCGGAGTCCTTACCTGCATCCTACACTTCATATATTTCATTACAAATCCTGTGATTGTGACAATACTTACTGTTCTGCCCTGTCTTTTTCTCTCTCTCTTTCTCTTACACACACTTTCTGTCAAGGTACACATGTCACCCCTGGGATGCCTAGTGTTATGACCATGTTGGATCTTCTGGACCTTTTCTGATGCCACATATACTGTGGGAAACATCACCATAAGCTTTCCAACGTCTCTCCAACACAATAAAGACGCTAGTATACCATGCACACTCACTCATGTCTAATAGTAAGTTACTAGGAAACAACAGCTCTTCACTCTCTGATACAATAACACTCCCTTTTCGTTAGTGTTGGATGACTAGACAACTTGAGCTTTGCATTATTGAAATTTATATACGGGTACAAAAATACAAAAGGAAACAATTTCGCTACATACTTTTTGTCTGATTCACCAAATAAGTTCAGAGGATTGAGCAGGAAAAGTTGCTACTTTCTTGTTAAATAATGCCCATTGATTAATTTAGGAATTAATCTTAGGCTCCAGACTACCATGTCCGTCATAATGTAATAAGTTCTACTGAATTACTGTTACAGATAATAACATTAAAACCTGGTGACATCAATTTAGCTCCCTTAAGACAGTGTTTTTGTTCTGCTAGCACTCACTGTTTGTTTCAATTGCTGTTTGGGGAACAGCACCTCCAACTGTTTGCATGATGAATTTTCCTGCACCCTTTAGTAAAAATGGCTGAACATCAGACATGTCTACTAAACCATCAAATTTGATTTATGCTAGGGAAAAAAAATATTGAGTTATTTTAATTGCTTCTGTGGTAAATCGAAAGCTTATGAACCTAGGAGTATGAATAAGAAACAGGTCCGTTGCAGGTCATCATGCAGGCACATTTAGAGCTAATGAAAAAATTAGCTTATTTTGCTATTTGAGAGGAAATGGCAGAAACCAATAACAAAAACATGTTAAACTTCACACAGACTGGGTCAAAAGGATAGTCTTTCAAACCAAAAAGAAAAAAACGTTTCAGCTAAAGATAATACTAAGACAAAATGTAAGGGTTTTAAGTTAACAGCTTGTTTAAACAGTCTTTCCCTCCATAAGCTATGATTTCCATTATATGTAAATGTTCTTTATTAGTAAGGCCCTGCGTTTTATTGATCATTTTTTAAGCTCAGTACTAGATCTTTACGCCCTTAAATAGAAATCAGCTTTTACCTCTTTTTACCAAATTTTGGTAAAGATGAAAAAAGATTATGACACCTTTTTCTGCTGTAAATGCCAGTGTAAAAATGTTACATGGCTGCCATGCAGCTGGTTCAGTCATATGTTATGGACTAACATTAAAAATAGGATAATAAAATTGCAATGTTAGTTTGGAATATGTTCAAAGGCATCATTTTTATAAGGAATTAAAATGGTGTGTGTATGTTGTTAAACCTAATGCAGTTCTGGCACTACATCTGGAATTCATTTTCTTTTTAAATGCAGCTTAGAGCATGATGCACTGATTAACTCCAAACAAAAGAGGTGGATAAAAGTCTATATTGCTCAACTTGTTGTGGCTTCAACTGGTCACTTTAGTACTTGGCAATTGTACATTTTAAAAGATTGAGCTTGCTGTGGGCATTGAAATCTGTGTTTTCTAACAACCAGAAAACATCCAGTTAGCATTGCAGGATTTATTTCAACATTACAGATGTAAAACATTACAGTTATAACCAAAGAGGGTTATAATCTCTGCTGTGCAATATCACCAAAACTGTGCTGGGAGACTTCATAATTGGATTTCTTTTAATTTTATAAATGTCTCTATGAATGCAGTATATGGGTACACGAATGGAGCCTCTGCTCAACACATCCATGTGTTGTTGGACTAATGCTGTGTTTTGATCAAGAAAAAAATCTTCCGTGGTAGCTATAAAACTTTGTTTTAATATGTTTAAGTGCATTTTACTAAGGGGATGACATTGTTTCATTCTTTACTTAATTTCCTCCTGGGTTTTAGGTTGATTATTTTTACTCTTTTGGTTTTATGGTTTGTGTTGAATAGTGCTATGATTTAGGAGTTTATTAGCTTGAATATAAAAGTAAGGAAAGTAAAAAAGTGGCAGCTGAGCTTTGAATGTTTTTGAGCTGTTTTGTCATTTTGATGTCTAAAAAGAAAATCGCATAAAAACAAACACACAATAATTTATCAGATATATCCAACCACCAAGATTGCTTAAGCCTGTGCATTAAATATTTTCAATCATTTTGTTATTTGCAAAAATAACAAAATGTCTATATGTAATTAAAATGCCTATAATGTTTGTAGACATGCCACCAGTACACAAAACTGTCGCCACCAACTTGGAAGAACACTATTGCTACTATATGCTGTAGAATTAAGATGATCCATTACTCTACTCCAGCATGAAAAAGCATCTTCTCTCAATAATTGAGCTGTTGAGCTAAACTTGAACGCAAACTGCATCCCTGGTCAACAGTGCTTGATCTCACTGACAATTGTGTGGATGAATTGGCAAATTCCCACAGCACTGCTCTAAAATCTACCAAAAACATTGTGCAGGTTATTGTAAGAGTAAAAAGTAGACGGAAATTGTACGTTTTGTACAATAGAAATCCTGATTGGTAGCAATGCCTAAAACAAGTTAAATGATCTGGTAAAAGATTTAACCAGAAATCAGACAAACATGGGAGAATTACATCGTAGTCTGTGCTGCTGTTTAACTTGTCGACTACATCAAAGCCACACCAATGTCTAAACACTGTCCTATTCTTCTTGCTTGAAAATACATCCATAAAATCAATTTCTTGGCAGTTTATGGTGTGGTGCATCTGACTTCTATTAGTTGAGTTCATTTCCTGTAAACCCTGAAAAAAACATTTCTAACAAATAAATATAAATAAAATTATAAAAAATTATTTGTACCAATATTATATTATAAAAAAAATACAATTTGACAATTTGTCAAAAAGTAAGATTTTTTTTGCTGCCTAGAAATTTTGTTTAGAATAGTCATCTCGCATATATTTTTTTTATTACTTTCAAGCATAACATTAAGCTTGCTTAAGAAATAATAGAAAATCAGAAAATGTCTAGTTTGCAAATGCAACAAAATGCTACATTGGTATCTAAATGGTTAAGCAAAAAAAAGCACAGAGAACTGACATGAACAGTGAAGGGCCATGCTATGATTCACTTAGTCATATTTATACAAGATACAGTGGGGGCTATGTTTTAGAGTGCTGGAAAATAGTCATCAACATCAACAACAGTGCCCAGCTTCATATTTAAAAGCATTAATTTGATAGAACCTGAAATATATAGGTAAAGAAATACTTAACGTTCAGAAAGTTTTGAAAGATCTCATCCCATAATGTGGCTGACACAACACTCTCAAAATAAAGATTGTAAATAGACTGAAAACCAGCTAACACCTTTCCTTCTAATAGTCTTGGCTGACAAGTAGTTGAAAGAGAAAAACATGTTGACCGTGCCCCTCAGATGAAGATACAGGTTGAAAGGTACAGATCTGAAATGTGGTTAAAATGCTTTCAGCAACATTTAGCAGACTGTGGATGAGCTCCAGAGAACAGAATTTGTAATGGCGTACGTGTCTCAGTCATTATCTTCCTTGTTTTTTATCACGCTCTGGAGCCTACAAGCACGAATAGGTGGCAACTGCTCGTAAGTGCTAAAGCCCAGCTCACTGTTCTGATGAGGTAAGCGGAAAAGCAGCAGGTGGTTCCTTAACACCTAGACAACAGCAGAACATTGAATCAGAAAGAGTAACAGACATGCACACTTGTACTGTAGAGTTAGAAATCACAGCAAGGATAAACCTTGTCTTTCAGGTGATGGGTCTTTCTCAGAAGATTCCGGCGTGTGGTCTCCACTTCCTAGACAAAAAATAAAGCATGAAAAGACTAATGAGCCTAAGTACTGGACATCAAACACTAAGACAGCAACCCATCAACTATACCTTAGAGTTGCCGTGAGTTCAGTCTAGGACCACTCACAAACCTTATAATAAAAGTTTTTAGGTTTTTGGGTGCCAAAAAAATGTGCATTATTCACATGTGGACCTTTTTAGTCATAAAATTTACAATTCATTCATCTTCTATACCTGCTTATTCTCTAATTCGGGGTCACAGGGGTATGTTGGAACCTATCTCAGAGCAAGTGGCAGGGGAGCAAGTGTACATCCTGGACAGGTTGCCGGTCAATCGCAGGGCCACATACGGACAAGCACTCACTCACATTCACTCCTATGGGCAATTTAGAGTCACCAATTAACCTAATGTACTGTAATAGACTGTGTGAAGAAACTGGAGTACCCGGAAAAATTCCACGCAAGTGCGGCAAGAACATTTAAACTCTGCAGAGAAAGACCCTGTGCCTAGAAAATCAAACCCAGGACCTTCTTGTTGTTCTTGACTTCACTTTTATTAAACCATTAGCGTCAACTATCACACCCACTACTCAGATGGTGGAAACTGGGGATGCTTTTTTATCCAATTAACTTATAATATTTTTATTACAAAGATAATAATAGGGGAATGTTTTAGGGATTTTAATTCAAATTGATTTAGATAGCATTTAATTAGCACTAAATAATTAGCACTGACATTAAATAAACTAAAAAATGTAAATGTAAAATAAACTTGGTAAACTTGTAAGAACATCTTTAGAAGAGGATGACGGTCATACACAAAAGCAGAAGTTTATCACACTTAAAACGCCCTCATACCTGTGGCACAGCATCTTGGGAGAAAATAAAGGCATTCAGGTGGGCAACAGCTACAACATACAGCACAGGGGACCAGTTTCTTCTTAAAGCTTTTGTCACCAGAGCTCGAAAATACAAACGCAGCAAAGGCAGTGAGTCTTCAGCAGGGGAAGTAAAGTTCTCCAGGGCTATGGGTAGCTGAAAAAAGGGGGGAACAAAAACCTAAATAACGAATAATAAAAAAACCTTTATATTAACAATAATAAGGCAAATTTCGCTTTAGGTGTCGATCAGAGTTTAAAACTACATTTTTAGTAGATTTCATATTTATACATTTTAAAAAACAAAAACCACACAGTACTTTCTTCTAGGGCTGAGCCTGAACATTTTTACACAGAGTGAAAATAACGCTTGCACATTTGTCAGGACTGTCTCACTGAATACCCAACTGTTAAATAAGCGGGTAGTGGCTACTCACCTGCTCCAGGGAAACTCCTAATGAGCGCAAAATGGAGACATGCTCGCCAAACACAGCCAACCTCATTGATACACTGTAACGTCTCTGCAGTGGTAACAGTATAAAACAGCCAAAGAGCGAGTCGCCAAAGGACACAGCCTCATACTGAGTCAATAGTGCAGAGTAGAGATCATAGAAGGAGGCCAAGCCTGGAGGTTGTAGACTTAAATCCAAAGCTTCTAATGATCCCTGTCTAGTCAGCCCACGCAGCAGTGCCCACAACAGCTCCTTTACTGGTTTCTCCAGAAAGATATCACTAGAGCACAGAAAGATGCAGACCAGGCGTGCCAGTTTGGCCACAGGTGTGACGAGTTGCAGCGCTCTCTCTCTAAAGCTCTCAAGCACAAGAAGCCACTGTAGGCAATGTGTAAGCGACTGCACAGAGCCCGCAGGTAGCGATTCGGCCCGCAGTCCACCACCCTGAGACACTCCTATTCGTTCATACAAGCTGATGAGAGGAAGGAAAGCCCAATCGGAAGGTAGTGAAGGGCCCGAGAGTTCAGGGAGAAGCTGAGAAAAAAGGCAGGGGTTCCGACCAAGGTGCCGCTCACGGGAGGTTATTACAGCAGGCTCTAAATAGGCAAGGTGGGTAAGGTAACAGGCACGGATTAAAGAAAGCTGGGCAAGTGAGTCACTGAGAAGGGGGCCAGAGCTGGGTGAATGACTAGACATCTCTTGAAGATGCAGCTCTGCCAGGGTCGCTGCTTCTGGACCTCCACTACAAATCTCACTGCGGGATAAGATTTAAGATCATTAAACACACATTTTAAAATAACTGCAAGTTAAAAAGGCTACACAACCTTGTGTGTGAAATGTTTACATACTGTCTCCATAAATATCATCTGCCACAAAAAAATTTGGATTGGATTAGATTTTATTTCCTTTTTCCAACAACCGTAGGAAGCATTTCAAAGGTATTTTGGCTTTCGCTCTGAATTTTTTTAAAAAGTGTTTTTATATTGAATAAGTGGCTCCAATACTTCTAGTATACACTTCAATTCAAAGCAGACTTAAAAATGAAAAATCAAATTAGAAAAGAAATGTGCTCAATTTTTTTTCTATCAATTTTGTCTGATAACCAAACTAGGTTAAACTTAATAAATAACTTTGATGCAATTTTCATTCATTCATTTGCTTATTTCCCTTAACCCAGGGTTATGGTGAGCCTGTTTTATTAGGCAATATAAAAATAATATCAATAATAATAATAAAACTCTTTTAAAAAACACATTGTTGTACAAAGTCATTTTCTTAAACCTTTGGACTGATTACCAACATACTTTTTATGTTTATATTAACTAAAAAGATGATTTTTATGATTCTTAGCATGTTGGAAAACATCTAAGACAGTAAAATTTACATGACAAATATGGTATAGGAATACCATCCGTTACAATTAGTAAATTTCTCTGCCCTCTTGTGAAAATTACATGCAACTGCAGCAGAAACAAGGACCTCAAAATAATTCTACTAAACATTTTAACAGGTGCCAAACATGTTCTCCTAATTAGAATGGACAGCTTTTCTCAAGCGCGGTGGTGTAGTGGTTAGGACAGTCGCCCCACAGCAAAAAGGTCCCAGGTTTGATTCCTGGGCAAGGGGTCTTTCTGTAAGGAGTTCCCTCGGTGCTTGCGCAAGTCAAAGAACATGTACATTAGGCTGATTGACTTTAAATTGCCCAAAGGAGTAAGTGTGTATGGTTGTTCAACTAGGTGTCATCCTATGTGCGCTGAGATAGGCTCCAGCACACCGTGACCCAGAGTTAGGGAATAAGTGTATATAGAAGATGAATGGATGGCTGGATGGATGGATGGAGAATTTTTTCAGATTTGGATACAGAAAATTCAGAGACTTAAAAACTATTAAATTAATGAAAAGATGAAATTTACTAAATTTAGTAGGTGCTAGCAAATTAGAAACACAAACCAAATGCAGTTAAATGGGCAAACCTTAGGCACTCAATCCTTAATTAATTAATCCTTAGTTAATTAAGCCTCAATACTTTATACAAAATGTTTATTTAATGCTCTTTTATTTCTCAAACAAGAAAGCAATAATGACGCCTTAAAAGGCAAAGCAGGTGACTAAGCAAATTATGCAGTGTATTAAAATCTTTAAAATCTACTGTATGCTGCATGTAATTATGATTTTAGATACAGGGAAGCGCTTAACGACTAAAAAGTCACTCACGGAAAGAGATCCTGGTTGAAGATCATAGTAGACATAATTTCATATGCCAGATATTCACTACCGGGCAACAGCCAGGAAAGCAGAGCCAAGGCTGCTTGGTGAAAAAGAAATGCATATTTTTTAACCTCCGGATGATAGGGAACCTAAACATTTTATCCACAAGGAAAAAGGTTATACAAAGACAATCATGACAAAATTTCTTTATTTTCACAAGTTATATTAAACAGGAAGAAGGGGGGTGGGGTTATGTAAAAAGTTATGTAAAAACTGCAATACCAGTCTGTGAGCCAGCCGGAGTATCAGATAAAGAAAGTGGTGCTCATGGCGTAAAATCCAGGCACTGGCATGTGTTACCGATGGCATTGCTTCAACACAGTACTGCAGGTAAGTCAGAACTGAGTCCATGAGAATGAGAGAGCTAAACTACAAGAAGAAGTATAATCATTAGCAAAGAAAAACATCTACCATGTAAACTAATCAATAATTTAACTACCTTTAAGACAGATCTATTAGCACTATGACTATATACAATTTCCTTATTATCCTAAAATACATCAATGATGGAAAATGCAATTAATGTATTTTCTGCAATACATATGTAAGGATATTATATATTTAACCTACACTTTTGGTTAGGTTTTGGTGGATGGTTAGGATGTTGTCTACTAGGTAGAAAAGAGCAGTACAGAGAGGAAGAGTAGCTTCAGGCTCTAACAGACTTGTAATCTTGACCATGGAGCTGCCCAATCCTGGCAGACTGGGAAGAGTCTGAGCTGAAGCGCCAAAACCAGCATTACAAATGACTGAATTGGACCTGAAGGACCAATGATATACAGATTTAATCAAAGCTAAACAATTGAGCACATCAAACTAAGGTCTTGTGTTATTAATTTGATTTTTAATTTAAGTTAAATAAAGACTAACCTCAGGCTGTCTGTAAACCTGTGAAAGACCTGATGGGATACAAGAGGAAGAAGCACCTCTGTAGTCAAAGCCTCTAGCTCCAGAAGGCACTGCACTGGCTGGAACGAACTCTGTCAAACAAAGAAAGTCAAGATTCAGAAAGCCTTTACTGTAATTTCAATCATACATCAGTGGTGTGCAAACAGGGCCAGCAAATACTTCTCTGGTGGCCTAAACAAGGTCATATAATATCAACGGACATATTTAAAAATACATTTTTAATTTAGACTTTTGACTTAACCCGAAAGATAACTAACATTAGCCCAAAAAAGTGTATATTTACCACTTCCAGACCACTGCGACGACCGGTAATGCTGAATTACAGCCTTTAAATGTATTATACATTTTATTTACATTTTTGATTACTTTTTGATATTATAATAAATATTGATTCTGAACTGCTCCAGATGGTTAATTGGTACAGTTGTGGTTATAGCCATCATCCTCTCTTCCCCTGTGATGACAAGCTGTGATACATTGTTTTGTATTGTGTCATTGTTGCAACATAACACAAAAATACTATAAACCCCATTAAAAAACTTATTTTAGCTTTGAGAAGGAATTTGAATGCATTTTTTTGCCTACCTGCAGATGGAGCTGAGAATAATATGTTCCCATGTAGATCATGTAAGACGGCAACAGGCTCAGACTGCTTGACCTTTGACTGGGATCATCCAGCTGTTTTATACAGCCTTTCAGTACGCCCATCACAGTGGGCTGCAATCCAGCCACATTGCTCCACATCACTGGGGGTGGGGGGAGACAATCAGCACCCTGAAAGCTTTCACATGAATACTGTTGTTAGAAAAAAAAATTTTTTTTCAAGTGGACTTAAAAAATGTAAACTTTTTTTCACCTGCTCAGTCCATTCTGCAGTTCCTGGTGGCATCCAGCAGTCTTTGTGACCTGAGTAAGCAACACTAGCAGAGACTTTAATCTGTGGAGCTCCAGGTCAATTAGGTTCTCAGAGGGAGCACAAGGCTTAAGTGCAGCCTGTAATTCCTCTATCAGCATCGGGTACAGATCTCTGGAAACAAAAAGAATGAAAACTAAAGAATATAAACTATGATAAACTATAATACTTATTTTATTTTGGGCAATTGGTCTCAATCTAGACATAAATATCTATACACACGAAAATATGCCTTCTCCCAGAACTAGGTTTTCTGGATAATAAACTGCCTATAACATTAGTCACATAGCTAAAGACCATAAGTGGTGTCTCTCACTTGTAAAGGTTACAGGCCTGCCCATAGCTTGCTGCCACAGCCCAAAGTCTCAGAGCCTCTGTACTACAGCATATATTCTCTCTAGACTCCAACAGAAGCTCTGAAGGTTTCACTGACAGGAACCGTGACAGACGCTCCTTTCCACCTAGATTGTTGAGCTGAGACAGAAAAATGAATAAGAAGACAATACACTGCTCCCAGAATGTGTGGTTGTACTATAATTATTGTTTTCATAGATTTATCATACAGTGTTCAGCAGAACACAAACCAGAACCAGAATTAGTCAGAACTAACTATTCTTGCACAGATTTGCCTGCTGGCGCTTCCCAACACTCGCAGGAGCTTTATTGCCCTGGAAACAGGAAACCCATATAAAGAAGGTGGGGTTGGTGAGGCTAATACATTCCACAAGCACGGCAGGAAATCAGACATTACAGTCTCCATAAGGCGAGGGCAATCAAGGACCTAAAAGGTGAAAACAACATAAAAAAGGGGTCACTTTCAGGTGTTTTCATTTAAAGGTCAAAAACCAGTGCTAAGTTACTCAGATAGAAACATATGCTTGAAAACATTAATTACTAGAAACTGTAGAAAAGTTTTATTTTTAATTCACAACAAACATATATAACGTCATGTTTTAAATGATAACTTTAAGCACTCTGTCAAAGTTTACCTGTGTAGCTGCGGAGACTGAATGGCGAGCTATTCGGATCAGAATTTCAAAAATATCAAGTACTGTCTGGGGTAAAGGTTGTACCACTTCAAGAATGTACCGCAGGCGCTGCAGAAGCTGCATCTTTAACAAACCCTGAGATGGGGAAATAAATAACAAACAACTCTGATATGAGAATATATCTGATAAACTAGCTAATGCAAGTTTTATTATAGGATACATAGATAAAGGATGTGTAGGGCTAAATTCAGATTGTTTATTGTAGCATGGTTACACTAAATATATGGGCTATTAGTGGCATAACTTTAGGAATCATTTTGAATCCTTATGGTATAGTAATTTTGAAATACACCTATCCTGTTTCCTGACTTAGTTATTTTATACTTTTCCATTTTATGTTGCTTTACAGTCATCAGGTTAAATCTCAAGGTCTAAATAGTGTTTCAGGGCAAATTGTTTTCAAGCTGTCACTCGTTTCTTTTTTAACCTTTCAATTCTTCTCACCTTGATAACATCTTGCTGTGCAATATCGTGATCTAATTTTCTCTCTTCTTTCTGTTTCTCTGTCTTTTTCTGACCATCATCTTCATCATCATCATCATCATCATCATTGTCCTTTTGAGGCTGGGGAACCAAAGGGAAAGAAGCCATCCCTAGCAGCCATGGAAACGTGTTATCTAGATTTTCCTACACAACACAAGCATAATCCAAAATGTTGTTTTTCCTCCCGTCTTTATAAAAGCACAAATAACGATAGCTTATACTGCATTTGGAACCCTATTCTTTAGTTTTTATTCACCTCATCCTCAGTGGAAACTAGCAAGCCTCTTAAGGCACGCACAGCTGCAGACATGACACTTTCCACACTGTCGTCCAGTGAGAAGCGCAACAAAAAGAGAAGTCCAGCATCAAGCAAAGAGACCAAAACATTGCCTTTCAGGCATGATGAGTATTCTCCAGCACGGGCCTAAAGAAAGATGCACAATGAACTATACTAAAAATTGTAGAGGAAATAATTAGTCTATAAACTTTTAAATGTTACCAGGCAACAGGAAAATTCTGTCTATTTTGAATAATGTCATAAAGGCACACAAAAAATTTTATAATGCTTTGTATAAAATCTTGTGTCAGTCAGATATTGAAAAGTTCCAGGTCTGTTTTTTCTTTAAGTTTCTCACTCATGTTTGTTTAGGGATGAATTGAAATGTTTGATTTTGTAACCGAATTTGTACATTTACCGCAGGTGCCCTCATCCAGAAAGACATTACAAAATTTAATGCAATTAAGGACCTTGTTAAGAGGCCCAGCAGAGGCAATTTGGTGGTTCTGGAAATTAAACACAGATATTTTAAATAGTAGTCATATATACATACACACACACACACACATATATATATACTATATTGACAAATGTTTGTGGTCACCTGACCATCAGGAGTGTTCGGCAAAAAGTCCTAAACTTACCACCACTGAACACCTTGAGGATGAACTGGAATGCCGACTGCACCCCAGACCTCCTTAGCAGATATTAATGATCTAATACTGTTTTAGCTGAATGAAGAGATAGCTCACATTCAAGCTTCAATTTGTAGTGGAAAGTCTTATTAGAGGAGTATAGCTTATTAAAAATTGCAGAAAATGCAGAATAATGTGTTTAAAATCATGTGTTCATGATGCTTAGGTGACCACAAACATTTGTAAATATACACAAATCTCTGTATCTTTGTTTCTTTGTGTATCAGAGTAATGGAACAGCTAATTAAAAACCCTTCTGATAGTTTAAAGACCCAACTAACTCATACAGCATTTTCACCATTATTAGAAACTGTAGGTATCACAGCACTATATTGCCTTAGTATTGGACATAATATAATCTTACACAATCTAATGCTTGTTTTTCACCAGGTAAAAAAAATTTTTTGAAAAATTTCTGTTTCTTGTTGTGTTTTGTAGCTGAACTTTGCCACAGCTAAATAAAATTCAATGAAAGTCAAACTGAACTGACTTTATTGATTTACCTTCGACAGGATGTGGGCCAAAGTGTTAAGAGCCAAGCTTCTCTGCTGGGTCAGCTGACTGCGAGAGAGAAGAAAAAGCTCCTGCAGTGAGTAGCCAGCCAACTAGATCCCAGAAAGAAGGGAAAAGAGGTTAGTTGGAGAGTTACCCAAATGCTTAAACAACACACAAGAATAAATAACAACATATTATGAACCTCTTAGTTATGAATTTAGATAATTAATTGATATTTAAGTGACCTCTGGCTCGTCCCCGTGATGATGTAGTCCAAGATGAGTGGGCAAGTCTTCTGTGGGGGGAATAAGAATGCCAGAAAAGTCGAAGCGTGCCTGCAAAGTCTGGCACACAGGAAGACATTACTGTCAACCACAGTTTTGCTTGGTTTAGTGTACTGCAAAAATCCACAGCATCAGAAAAATGCCCTATCAACTCATGTGTTATTATAAGTTATTATAAGCCTTTTCATATAAAGCCCCAAAGTTATGGAACAGCCTTCCAGTTCATGTCCAAGAATCAGACACAG
>JAOTQW010000002.1:4116900-4133686 GCA_026260075.1 Sisor rabdophorus | reverse complement strand
CCTGTCCAACCTCGTCACTCCTAAAGAAAACCTTAACATCTTTAGTTCCGCTACTATATTATTAATTATTAGCCTAGTGTTGGATCACAAAATATTAAGTAATTTTCCCAAGCATAAAATAAGACACAACTGATGGTAATCTGGACATGGTTCATATTTGGAGCTGATGATGACTACAACACTGTCCTGAAATTTACACACTACTTTTGCTCAGAATCTTTCAAGGACTGTTGTAACAGGCGTTTTATGTATTAACAATAGTTTAGGAGTTATTCTAAGAAAAAAATATTGTTGTAAGACTAGATAAAATATTTAATATTTATTAATATTTATTTTACTGGAGTTCTAAGCAAAGTATTACAAGGGTTTAGGATAAAGAGCCGTTAGCTGGCAGGTCTAATCAAAAAGGTTTATCCTTAAAGTTTAGGCTAAGTCCTTAAAAAAGCTTTTTATACACCCAGCATAGTAAATGTGTATGTATAAAGGCATGCGGATGGTAACATTTGAATTTTGGCACACATGCAGTAAAAGGTTATTTAAACATAGTACATTTTTTTTCTTTTAAACATTCCTGGGAACAACAAAATGTAAAATAAAATGGCTTAAAAAACCTTTCTAAATTTTTTTTTTCTTTGAGTTAGTGGCAGTGCAGTAGTTTCCAGGAGTTTTTTTTATTGTATTTTTTAAATCTTAGTAGTGCATATGATGTAAATGTAGTTACGTACAACACTTCAATCAAAACATTCCAAAGTAAAATTTTAAATGTTAAAATCTATTTTAAAAAGTAGTATAAAAATAGTACGTAATCACAGTAACACCAGTAAATGAAATTTGTTACTTTTCGTCATGTGGATGGTTTATAACTGGAAAATGAAATGTGTAAATTAGATGTGAATTATTATTTGGATTTACTATTTGTGGCTTTTTATATTATTCTCTTTGAACCTGTCCTTGATTTTGAATGGTTTCCTCAGAATAAGTATTTTAATTAAGAGAGATTAATAATTATCCTAAATTTTTAAGCAATAAGTTTCTTTGTAATAACCAAATTATGATTGATTTTGTGACTAGAGTGTACAAAAGCACCTCAAAGAAATTGAATTTACATACAGAACAGCCAAAAGAAAAACATTAATCGAAACATAAATAAGGTTTAAGTGGGCTAAAGAAAGGCAAACATGAACTGTGGATGGCTTGGTGAGAGTGATGACTCGTGATTCTGCATTTGTAATTCATAAAACATGCAAATTTTTACAATCATATGGAGTTGTAAAGGTATGGGAGAGATGACAAGTCGTCATAACCTCAGTAAATGCACGTTAATATTGAGATTTTGGACACTTAGTTTATTGATTTAGAACGATGTTTGGTAATAATGACCATTTTTCATGATAATGCATCATGACATAGGGCAAAAATATGTGAAAACTTTCCTTCGAGAAAGATGAGTAATGTCAATGGCATGGCAAATAGTCTGTAAATTAAACTAAATGTAAATTAAAGATAATGGTCCAAGACAAGGCCCCAACCTGTACATATAAATAGTTAAATTCATGGCCTCAGAGAATTCAAGCTGTTATTCAAGCTGTTTAAAGGTTGCACCATCAAGTACTATTAGTGTTTTGTCAATGAAACATTTGAATCTTCTAAGAGAAGTGATTCTATACTTTTAATATTTAATCAATACCAAGATAGTAACATTTTTTTTTACTTTTGTAGATTTTTTTTAAAAACAGATTTATGTTAATAGAACAAATAATATTTTCTTTGGGATCTGGGTCTCTGATGGCCACTACTTTTTTGTTTTCTTTGCTATCCCCTGTGGGTGATAATTGGTAATAGTACAGTTTTTATAGCTTCAGTCCAGTGTGATTCAATCTTTTTTGTGACCGCTGATAATTTTTGCAAATCGGTGTGTTGTTGTTTGACAAATACAGTTTTGATTAAAGATATTGTTGCAGCTATAAACGTGTATTAATATAATAATAATCCACAGTATTATACACTGCCAGCACACACTGCAGCCCTGATAAATTGGGTTTACTTTAAATGTTTCATCGTGAATTTCATAATACAGTATTGGGTAATAAGAGTGAGAATTTGTAGAATATATATATATATATAAAACCAACTGTCTATATCGTTTTGGCTCATTATTATTAATGTACAATAGTTTTATCAAAATATAGATTCTGGCCTTTCTGTGATCTAGTTTCTAAAAGTGTGTTAATACATTTAAGAACTAACATAAGACATTAGAATGGATTTCTTTCAAGGGTTTTGGTTTCTTTGTTACAGTTAATAAATATACATTTTAAAAAGTCTCTGAACTGCATATAAAGTGGAAAGTGGATATAAACAATGCTCCAATACCAAAAGCTCAATCACAAATATTGGTTTAATGTAATCTGTGTACGTTTTCTCTTCATAATACAAATGTTGTGGAACTTGAGAAAACACAGTATGTCCAAAGATTATATAAAAAGTAATAAAATAGTGCTTTTTAAACAACTACAGAACTTGACAAATGACTATTTAACATGTAACAATGGAACAAATATCAAATCTTAGATTTTACACACTTAAGACATTTTTTTCCTCTTGGTATCTTTCAGTCGGAATTTTGTACATATTTTTTGAAGAACAATTAAATGGTTTGTACCCTCAAACATTTTGAAGTTCACAATTTACCGGTACTTGAATTGAAACCAGCACACATACCAAGAAGAGTTCCTCATTGCTGAAAGGGAGTTTCTATTTAAACTTAGCATTAAGAAATTCACACTTTCATACTGTACATGTTTTTCATAGTATACAGTATACTAGCTACTGAGTGTGTTATGCCATGGTTGTAGAAACAATATTGGCAATGACATGTGTAGGTATAAGGTCTATGTGACCAAAAGCCTGCTTTTTCAAACAAAGGACTAAATAAATCTGGAACAATAACAATAATACTTTGTTTTTACAAATATACAAAAATCTGCAATAAAAAGTTTCTTGGAGGAAAACAGCTTGTTAGCATAGTCTTGTAATGGCTGACAAATTTCTGAAAGCTTTCAGATGCTGGACCTCAATTCAAGGCTTTCTCTCCGTTTCAATGCCTAATAGCGCATGGACAGTCTCTAAAGGAACTCCTTCTGGAGCCTCTATGTGCACTGTGCTACCATCAGGCCCGTTCACAATCACTATTCCCTTGGAAGCAAGTTCCTCAGCACTCTCTCGGACAAGGCCCTCTGCCGTTTGAATAAAAACCGAGGTCTCTTCATGAGCCTCAGCAGACTGCATCGCCACCTCATCAATAACGGATTCTTCCAAAGCTTCTGCATTCTCCAAACTTTCAGTTTTTGTAAGCTTCCCGTTTTTCCCTTCGTTTTTCAACACGATTTCTTTGCCCACCGTTTCCGAGCTCAGCACTTGTTCCAACTCTTTTACCTGATCTGCAATGTCCATGCTCCCACTGCTGTTGAGAACTTCAGTCAGTTCTCCGTCAGGGTCGTCTTGATGTTTTCCAGCTTCAGGATCAGGAAGGCTTTCCCCTGTGTCCATAGCCACTTCCTCTATCCTTGTGGCAGAGTCTGTGTCTGTTATATTTTCAAGACGAGTCAGGACCACCTGTGGCTCCCGCAGAAGCATGGATTCCTCATTAACCTCTGGCTTCTGAATACCATTTTGATTAACCTCAGAGTCATTGTTTTCGCTGCAACAATTTTCCATTTTGAACCTTTTTGCGGGAGGTAACATCTGGGTATTCTATAAATCAGATTAATCAATCAGATTTAAAACAGGCATAAAAAATAGCTAAAATATGAAATATTACATTTCCTAGTTTTTTTTTTAAACTCTTGGTTAATAACTTTGGAATTTTAAAGTAAGCTGATAGAGTCAGTGGGCTAGCACAGTGCCTAAGGCCCTTAAGCAATGCTCTTAAAGCTCAATTGCTCAGGTGTATAAATAGGGAAAAAGTAGTCTACCAAGTGAAGGCATTGAAATTTTTAGTATAGTATTTTTGGTGTAGTACATCATAGTACAAAGTATTTTATAAAAAATGTTTTTTCAGCACAATGTAATAGCTAGCACATCTTTGTAATAGATTTGTAAAAAAAATTACAAATAAAATTTAAGTCAAACAGAAAAATTGTTGCTTATAAGGAAGTATTTTTAACAGATCGGCTGATAAACTAAGTAAACAGAACAAAAACCTGCATCTACTGTCAGATAAAGCTTGATGCAATGACCACTTCAACGTTAAATATTAATGTTACTTATGTATGTTAATGTTACTATTGTTAGCTCTATATAAAATAAACTAGTCTGTTCAATGGCCAGAGAGAAAGAAAGAGTGTGTGAAACCTGCTCACTGAACACGCTCACACTGCCTTTTATCGTTTAAAAATTTGGTGCATCCTAACTTACACGCTTATCATCATTCTATTTAAAACAACAGATAGCAACAATGAACAACAATGTAATTGCTTATATCTACCGCCTCAACAACATGCTAATATATATGATTGTTTATATCTTTCTTTGGTAATACTCTAACCATGATGCTTTACTATACATTTATTGTTGTTTTTTCACATCCAACACTTTGTCCAATAAACACCACCATGATGCTTTGCTATACATTTATTGTTTTTTTCACATCCAGCACTTTGTCCAGATTTCTTTGAATTACAAACAAGCTTATTAACCTAACATAACAGTGCTTTAAAAAATTACCTTTGTTGTGAACCTTTTTATCAAAACAAAAAAACACCCACAATGCCAAAATGACTTTAGGTTTAACCTAAAAACTATTTTATACAGCCTAAATGGCATATATGCAAAAGGATTGTGGGTTTCATTTCCCCGCCACCAAGTTACCACCGGTAGCAAGGCCTTTAACCCCTAATTTTTAGGTTGTGAAAAATAAATATATTTAAGTTGCTCTGGATAAATCTGCCAAGAATTGTACATAATGATTGGGTGCTGAAAGTTAAATGCCGATGTCAATCATTTTGAGAAAGTAAAAATAGATGCTTACCTCAACATTCCGTGGACTCTTTGTAGCTTGATTTTTTGTTGCACACTGTTGTCCATTAGAGGACTTTAGGGGTGTTAGTGCACTGGATGGATCACTGATACCCAATGATTTTAAAACCTTCAAAAAGACAACATGTACTTAGATTTAGCAAGTTACAAAAATGTTATACAAATGCAGGTAACAAGTGGTTTTGGTTTATTCCTACATTTTTTTATTAATTCATTTTTTAACTAACTTTTAAATAATAGCTTCCCCTAGTGCTGTACATACATGAAGATATAATTCAAGCTTCATAACACAGCTAAGAGATATGATTGATAAAATACAGCAATAATAAGCTCCCATATAAAGAAAAAAAAACCAACAGTGTTTTGAAAACACATTTCAATATGTTCTACACAGCCAATAAACACAATCACAGCTGGAATTATGTTTCTACATACAATAACTATTATAATATCAAAGTTTAAAAAATGTTTTTACTTTTGATTTATAAAATAGTAACAGGCAAAGCAGTGAACAGAAACAGTACAACAGCCAGGGTCAGAAGACTTAAGAGCTGAGCCCTTTATGAAAACAATAAAAAAAGAGATAAACAAATAACTTAATTAAATAACTTTTGTTATATTTTGTTCTAAGAAAGGAGGCCAGTAGAGGGAGGCAGTGATATGTTATTAAAGACAGATGATAATACATTGGTAAATTATTGAGTTCTGTGTTGACAAAGAATACTAATCTAAGCCAATACACTATATGTCGGCATAACTATATATGCTGTTGCATCAAGATTTCCCCTATTTGGAACCAAAAAGACCAAAAGTAGCACAAAGCCCCAAGCTACAGTGTGAACTTTACACAATAATGAAGAACTTAATAAAGGATAAAATAAAATGGCATGTGGTTGGATGAACACAAATCCCTGCAGTCACACGCCATAACCTGGTAAAAAGCTACTACAGTCATTCCATAAAGAGCTGAAATCTGAATGGTCAGGTGTCAATTTGCATACCAGCAGTCTACAAAAATGTACTTTTGTACATCTTGATTCAAGGGAAATGGTTTGATTTTTACTAATACTGAAATTGAGTACTTTTGAAAAAAATTAAACAAATTGCTTGCATTTTAGCCTTAAAAAGTCAATGTCTGATCTCCCTTATTAAGCTGTTGGCCTTCTAGCTACTGAAATTTTTACACAATTGAAAAAAAAATGTTTTAACTAAATGGACACTTAAACACTTACAGCTTACTTACGTCCATATTGGTGACATCTATAGCTGCTCGGGAAGCTGGTGAAATGCTAAAGTGCTCCTGTGCCATCTTCTTCACCTGACTGTGAAGTTGTTCAAACTCATGGTATACACTGGGAAACTGCTGCTTGGACAAATGGCCATTTTCTACCTTTAGGTAAAGAAAACATGATATTAAACACCAGCCTCTTATTTTGTTTTTTCAGCTTAAATTTTTCATGTTAAAAAATATCAATTAAAGCCTTAGCAAAGCTAAGCATTTTATCCACAACAATCACAATACAATTTGAAAGTATTACTTTAACAAATATTAACTGATGATTAAAAAGGCCTGTGTATATATACAAACTACTTAAGATATAAAATATATATATTTTTTTAAATATAACACAATATAACATATGAGGAGAGATGTGAAGATTTCACTCCAAGCATGCCTGAAATGAAGTCTGCTTTGTTTTGAGGTGACTAGTGTTTCTCCTTTATGTTGGCTTTATGTTAACTCATGGTTACCAAGATTAGTTCTAAAAGCTTTGTGGGTTGTTGATAGTCTTGTGTCAAAGTACATACATACATCCATACTAATTAACATAGTGGTTGAGATTTTTTTGTCAAAACTTTGACCATACACTACTATTTCTCAGAACACGAATGCATTTTTAAAACATCTAATATTCTATTCGCTTATATATATTCAAATGTAGTATAAAACCATTTATTACCTTCATTAGCACAAATTCCCATACAGTCATGACCTTAGCCAGGCGAGGAAGAACAATTTCCATCAGGTCTTCATCATCAAACTGCTGTATAAACTGGAAAGAGAGAGGATGAAAATTATCAGTGCTCAATATTAAAATAATGACTACCAAATATCAATTAATTTTAGCAATGGTTGTCACTAAATTTAAGCAAAATTTATGGGTGTTTTTTTCAAAAATAACCTCAGTCAGACGACTTCTCCTTCTCTGTGCCTGCTGCTCCATAGTAAGAGCTGCTTGGTGTTTCGGTGGCCGACCCGGCCTCCCTCTTTTTGGTTTCCGCCCAAGTCTTTTAGGAAGACTGGATTTCCCTGAACCCTTCGGTCTCCCTGGCCGCCTGTGTACGATCTGCCTTGTAGAATCTGCTTGCACCTGTTTACATTTGAAAAGACCAATGTGCACCAATGTGTTAAAATTAATGTCTGTTTAGATTTTCCGGTATGTATGCACATACAGAAAGCGAATATCTTTACCTTTTGTGTTGTGGCTTCCTTCACAGGATTCGTTTTGGCCACATCGGCCTGAGTTTTTTCTTCTGTGGGTTTGGGGTCTTCTTTTGCACCCGTACTTAATGTCTGACTTTTGTCGTGATTGGGATTGAGCTTATAGTGTCTGTTCAAACCGGCAATTCCTATGTAGGACTTCTCACATGTATCACATTTAAAAGCTTTGCTGCGAAGTGACAACCCATCAACATTGGTCTTTTTCTTGCCCTCATTGCCCTCTTCGTCTTCCACACTGATTTCAGAGTAGTCATCGGAGTCTGACTGGTGGCTTTCTGCCAGGTCCTCGGTTTTAATGAATTTGTAGTCTTTCACCTTATGCTTTGGTGGCCGGGATACTCGACCAGAGCGTGTTTGGATTTTCAAAGGCTTTTTTTGACGATTCTTAACTTTGGGTTTTTCTTTTTCAACAGCTGGACCCAAAACCTTGGTAACCACCGTTGTGGTCTTAGTGGGCGTAGTTAATATCTTGGTGGTTGTAGATGAAACACTAGTGGAGGGGGTTAAAATCAAGGTAGGATGAATGGAGACCGTGGTTGGCTTGGCTGCAGGACTCTTTACGACAGTAGTGGAGTTAGAGGACGAGGTGGGAGCTTGAACTTTATGCACAATCGGAACGGAAATGCTGCTAACTACAGGAGCTGGTTTTTGAAGGAGAAGTTGAATAGGAGGTTCTCCTGGATTCTGTAGAAAATACTGCTGCTGGCCAGGTACAGGTGTGATGTGAATAATCTGAGGAGTACTGACTGTTCCTACATTAGAGACTTTTACTACAGATTGGCTTACTGGCAGATTCTGCGGATGGAGAATGGTGATTGGTGCAGCCTGCCGTTGTTTGATTTCCTGTTTCGGTGGAGCCTGCACTTGAATGTGGATGGGTTCAGCCAGCTAAAAAAATCAAGACAAACATTTTAAAGTTAATTATACAACAACTTAAAATATGCACAGTAAAACTAAATAGTAAGCTACAAAATATAGACTAGTCTTGGTATAGACTAGTCCCACACTAAACACAAACTATCCAGACATGTAAGTTGACAGCATTAAAGTGAAGGGAATAGTTATTTGATACCCTGCTGATTTCTTGGTGTTTGCCAACTGATAAAGAAATGATCAGTCTATAATTTTAATGTTATGTTTATTCCAACAGTGAGAGACAGGATAAAATCAAAATCATACGTTATTAATTTATTTTACACATTTTAATGAGTGAAAATAATTTGACCCAAAACAAAACTTAGTACTTGGTGGCAAAGGCTTTGCTGCCAATCACAGAGGTCAGTAGTTTCTTGTAGTTTGCTGCTCATATTAGGGATTTCACATCCTTTAATGAGACTACTGCAGACACACACATTGCGATGTTGATGCTGAAATTATATATTGTGAAGCCCTAAATTTCACTGCTGTTTTATGACAGTAATATTCTGGGATGTGAACAAAAACTATTGCCTAATTTCATTATTTAGAACTATGTCTGTCTTGTGCTAATGGACTATTTTGGTAGTAGTCATCTATTAAATAGTCAACATGAATAATATTCATGCCCAAGAAAATAAGGCTGTAGTTGTTTTCATATTTGTCATGGTACTGTGTGTGCGCTTCAGGTAAATTTTTGAATTTAAACTAATTGTTTTAAAAAATTATTTATACTTCGGCCACTGTCTATGTTGTAAATCTATATAGTTAGCCTTAAAACATCTTCAAAAACACAGTCAGGAAAATCCACATTTTCTCACGATCCCAAACCCCTTCTACTAATTCAGATTGTGTATTTATTTACAGCTATTCAGATTGTGTATTTATACAGAGACTGTATATTTAGGTCTGCGTGCAGCGTTCGGAAGTTCTCCCCGCACTTGCATGGCTTTACTTCTGGTCTCAGCCCAAAAACATGTAAGGTTGATTGGTGACTCTAAATTGCCCATAGAAGTGTGTGAAAATGCGTGTGGTGTTGTTTGTCTATGTGTGGCCCTGCGAAGGACTGGTGACCCTGCCTAGGTGTTATCCTGCCTAGATGCGCTGGGATAGGCTCCAGTAGTGAGTAATAGAAGACAAATGAATGAATTAAATGTTTTACTGCACTAAAAAAATTCTCAACCCAACATGTGTCTTGGGGTGATGTGACAGTTTATTCATTCATCTTCTATACCTGCTTATTCCCTTAGTCTGCTAAAGCCTATCCCAGCACACAGGGCAAAAGGCAGGGGTACAACCTGGACAGGTCACCAGTCCACACACAGACAAACAACCAGACACATTCGCACTCTCTCACTCCTATGGGCAGTTTAAAGTCAACCTAAATGCACATGTTTTTGGACTGTGATAGGAAACCGGAGTACCTGGAGAGAACATGCAAATTCCGCACAGAAGGATCCCATGCCTGGGAATCAAACCCAGCACCTCCTTGCTGTGAGGCGCCTCTGATGTGACAGTGATTTGATCTTTGTTGACTATTGTCGATGTCTGGTTACTTCAGCTTGTGTTACCTTTTGCTGAATGGGTTGTGCTCCGTTCTGGGATTGGTGCAGTGCCACCTGTTTGGCGACGCTCTGCAGTTGTTGTGATGCGTTCTGTACGATAGTAAATGGCTGTGGCTGTAACGTGGTCGTCAGCTGTCCTGAAATGACATTTCCTGTCTCCAGACTTATATACGAGGGAGTCTGCGGTTGAACGCTTCTCTGCAAAATTTTAGGGGTCAGGCTGTGAGAGCGGCTCTGCTCAGTCTGCGCGCGCACCTGTGACTTGTTTACGTGATCTATAACCTGTTGCACGTCCACGCTGGAGATGACGGCGGGTTTGTCGCTCTGAGTAGGTTTGGGTGCAGGAGCCGGAGTCTGTGTCTGGCTTTGTTCGATCAGTCGAGTCGCTTCATTTCCGGTGACCTGTACAAGCTGCTGTTTAGACAGCTGCTCCAGTAACTGCTGCTGCTCCTCCACTGAGAGTCCAGAACTCTCCACAAAACTCCCATCAGGCTGCACGTAAATGATGGTAGTGGCAGGCCCGAGGGCACTCAGGAAATCGCTACTGATTGTCGTACATTCTGTGGTCATGGTGTCCTCTGCGTTGTCCTCAGATGCTTGCACGTAAGACGTTAGCACTTCGCCGCCCAAAATTTGGCCGATCACTTCTGACGATCCGTCCGAAGATTTGGCATCACCGCCTAGTTCGCTGTGTACGGTTACTAACTCCGCCAGGCCTTGTTCACCGTCCCCTTCAGCGCCGACCACTACTTTAACGCCACTAGCTCCATTTTCACTCTTGATTTGAGTACTAGTGGGAGCCAATACGTTCATTTGCGATCCGCTCATAACTACAGTGCTGCTCTCTGTTAAAGCGGTACCGTTCGTATTATTGCTCTCATCTTCGTTGTCCGCCATTTTGACTATGGAAGCAGCCAGCACAGCTCGTCTCAAAGCGTTCACCTGAAAAGCTCCCAAATAGAGAACGCTAAGCCACAGCCGGTTAAGGTTTACGTCTTAAAGTGTGCACAAGTCAAATAATTGCTCGATCATATGTTGTCCCGCAAATGAATTAATTCTGTATAGCTTTGCAACTGTAGCTAGCCGATAGATACTGGCATCCATGCTACAATGGCGAGAGAGTGGGCGGTGGGGTAACAACAAATTGCGTCATTTCCGTTTCCGGAATCTTTAACGTGGCAGTATTTCACTTCTGCCACCTGTGTTTTCACATTCTATATTAAACACATATGGCACAGCTGTATACAATTTAGTATTAATTAGCGATAAACTCTAGTTGTTAGTGTAGAGTGAATAAAAGAAGTTTATATGTTTAAAAACCTGAAATTGGATTCATATTTACTTATTTCTTTAGTGAATTAATTCTATTGTTATACCAAGTTGTGTCCAGCAGATGGGGGTATGCTAACACGATTTTTTTTGTTTTTTATTTTTTGTTTTGTTTTTGGGCCGTTTTTTTATTTATTGGATAAAACAGTAAATACCTAGTACCGGGACTTTCAAAAAAAATGAAATAATGTAAGTAACAACTGTGATTGCAATTGCAATAAATAATCAAAACAACAATAATAAATGAAAAATATATTTTATGGCGGCCAAAATGTCCCTTGTCTGTTACAAAGTATAACAAGCACAGTTAATAAACATTTTGTTTGTTCACATATGTTTCTCAGAGCACTGAAATAAATCTTACTGAATATTTTTAGAATCCATTGGAACATGTCCAAAAACTGCCAAGCTACTACATCTTAGCTCTTAAGCATTTTTCTGCTCCAGAGGGGCTGTATCATAGCTGACCCTGCACTTTGACCCGAACAATCTAAACTGATACATGTGACAAAACAAATTTCACTGTGCTGTATTGCACACTTGATGAATAAAGATATGATGTTTTGAAAACCTTCCTAAAGGAGCAAAAGTTTCCATATTGATTACCCTAGAGGTATGGCAAGTGAAAAGTTTAAATATTGCATCAGCATCACTGCTAAAATATTTTAACAAAAATGCTTGCCTTTTGGAGTTGATGGAGAGGCTCAGTAATCAGTAATCAGCTGAAACATGGCATAGAGATATTTTGTTATTTTATAAGCTAGGCTTAATCACTGCAGATGGCAACTAATTAATTACATGGACAAGTAAATTAAATAAAATGAGAACACAACAATGTGTATCAATAATCTGTTGACAGCCTTCAATAATAAGGGCAGGATAAGATCAGCTGCCCTGGTTGTGTGTGTGTGTGTATATGTGTGTATAGAAGTTTCTGTGAGAGAGCTTACTACTATTAAAACAGACATTTCAATTAATAAAATTCTTTTTCACTGAGAAATAAACAACAATTACATATTTCCATGAGGAATAAAACATTTAAAGGATAAAATAATAAATCGTCATTATAGCTAGCGTAACCATGGACACCAAAAGCACCATATCAGAGCTTCATTCAAGCTAAATTTTTTTTAACATCTTTAACATGAAACTTTTTCTCAGATCACTGTATTTTAGACTTTCTACAGGTCTAGATCTTCAAAAACTTCAGGAATGATATTCTGGTTTATCATTATCCTCATGTACAAAAGGCACAAGTCAATGTTTCACATGTTTTTAATGGTCATAACAATATTTTACTCAGATTATTACCCTATGTATTAGACAACTACAGTACATAAAAGTGTACTTCGAACAATATCTTTATTTACAGTATGTACAGCATTACATTTTAATACAACCACTAAGTGCTTGTAAAAATAAAGGCTGTTGGACTCTTCTTTTAAATTAAAGATAAAATAAATGTCATTTTTAATTTTGTTTAATGAGTTTAAAGAACTTGGGAAAATCACCATTAGTACCACCAAACATAACCAGTTAGCAGTTTCTTGTACTAGCATATAATGTATATAGAACTATAGAGACTTAGTGGTAGGTACATTTAATAAAATAAAAATAATCATTAGCATGTCATGCTTTCTGTATTTTTTTGTACATGTGAAAGGCGAAGCTCTAAGAACAGGAAAACAGCACTACTGTAGATAGGTAAAAGGTGATCCACTGTTTGCCTGAGAAAATAATCAGGATTTGTCTAAAGGACAAAGACACAATTTTGAAGGTGCAAGTCTACGAACTGTCTTTTTCATCTTGAGAGTCTAACTGTTCCAACCTGGATTCTTCCTCTATTTCTTCCTTTGTTTTATGGTCGAGTCTCTTGCTAGATGCTGTCCACAGCACTTTGGCACTGTGCTCCTGTGCTTTGGCCCTAAGAGCAGCGATACTGTTCTCCCTCAGTTCCTCTTTAGACATGGGCGAGTCGCTCCTTCTGTCCTCTGCATCGGTATCATCGATGTCAGGATTGTTTGGATGCTGAGCGATGTCTGGCTTCCGGCTTGGTGTGCCTGACGCTGCTTCCAGTGATTTTTTGTGCATCCCTGCAAAGAACGATGAGGGATTCGGATTTAGAGAAGTGCCTGGGGATTGGAAAGACATTTGAACTGGTAAACGACAACACACTAGCAACCCGAACTGGTATACCATTAGAGTAGCAGTGACTTATAAGCTAAAGTTGGACTGCTTTTTTGCACATAATCTTGGATCTGTATGTTCTTGGATCCTATCTCTCTCTCAAATAAAACAGGTCCATGGTGCAATGATGTACAGATGTTAAAGGAGGAGATTGCTTTGGAAATTCGAATTCACAGCAGTTTTGCCATTAAACTGCACAATTACAAAAATCTATTATAAATTCATTACAAAATTGCCTGCACTCTCTTACTGTTGCTATACAGCACAAAATCCTGATATCGTTTTACATTTTTATTACATTTTATTGAAAAAAATGTTAAAGTAAAAAAAAAAAAGAAATAAAAAATTGTATTACATAAAAAAAACGGAGACACGGATAAAGCGATTAAATCCAATAATCAGTGTAATGACTTAATCGCATTATGATGTTAACAGGTCAGAATCAAAGCTCTTTACTCTGAATTTTCATTATTCGTGCATGTGACATCATTTAGGTCACAAGCACATGTACATATGCTTGATGTGATTATAAGCATAAATATAGAATTTACATTCGTTAACGTTTGTCAATATTGCAAAAATCTTATTACTAAATTACTCTGAATTGCTTTAAGACGATGTATTTGCCAACACATTGAAAATGTAAAACATACTGATTAAATTTAATGTATTTATTATTTTATAAAAAAATAATAACCCATGTCTTCTTAAAAGTATGATTTTAAAAATGTTCGAGTATGGTAGTTTTAAACTAATGCAATTTATGTTAATACTGTACACAGAGGTACACAACAAAGGGGATTAGGTTACAATTTAAATTTTAAAGTGTGCATAATGGTAAATAAACTTGGATATAGTAGATGTTTGTTCCTTGAAAACCAGCAGAATAGTGAAGTCCAAATGTTTAACAAAATACTACTATTGCTGCCTTCTGGCTTCTGGATTCACTTCAACTCTAATCAGGAGAATTGTTTACTGAAATTAAAGAAATACAAGTGAAAACTAAACCCAAAAGAGCAATGCTTGGGACATTTGTTACATGTATTTTATTGTAAGTCACTTCCTGAAAAATGTCTAGAAACAGATTTACACATTTTATATATGGTAATAGTGGATATTTATACCTAGTAACCAAGGGGCACAGGAATCCATAATTCCATCCTTTGCGGATTTCAGTATAGATTCTGGAAGGGGAATGGAGTGACGCACCATGGCCCCATACAACCCATATTCAGCCATCACACTGCTGCGGCCCCAACACTTCTCACGTTTTCTCCATTTGGCTCGGCGATTTTGGAACCAGACCTGTGGATGGAGTGAATACAAAGGTTAACCCACACTGAAAACTGAAATGGTTGCAACCATGGAAGGGTGGGCAGACAGGTATCTCAAGTCTGCAATTTTAAAATGCAACTTATTCAAGTATTAAATATTACTGATATAGTTTTACTAATATTTTTGTTTGGGCAAGAAGATATCAAATAAAACATTAACACATTAAGTAAAAATATGTATTTTAAATGTTAAGCAAAAGATTAATTTTAACGTTTAAATGGCTAATGACTGGATTAATAAGATCAAATTCCAGAAATATTACATTATTAAAATTATTTTAAAGTTGAGTGAAATTTGGCCCAAGAAAGTCCATCGCAGGGCTACACATACAAATGAACTCACACTCACTCCTACAGGCAATTTAGAGTCATCAATCAACCTTATGTAAATGTGTTTGGACCTCTCTTCATTCCAAACACAGAGCCCACCTCAGACTGCTTTTATCAAATCATAAATTGTACAAAATAAAAATGTATGGGGAACGGGCTGTCCTAGTAATTAAGGTATTGGAACAATATGAGAAAACCGAGGTTAAATTCCCAGCACCACCAAGCCAGCAGCCCAGCACCACCAAGCCTCTGAGCAAGGCCCTTAACCCCAATTGCTCAGTTGTAGGTCACTCTGGATAAAAGCATCTGCCAAATGGGGTAAATGTATATGTATTTATACACAGAGGAGTTTACTAAATTCTGAATGGGTGTGTAAGACTCAGCCCACCACTACCTATGCCTAGAGCTGGCCCTGAACAGAAAGTTTAATGAATGGATAGATGGTTGGATGGACATTATAAGCTGGCCATATCGCTCTATAATAATATGGATGCATGGTCGTACCCCGGTAGTGGGGTATCTCACTCCAGGCCCACCGCTTCACCTCCTGCCAGCTTATTAAAAATGTGGCAGTTTTTACGGTCCTCACATAGGCTCATTGGCTAAGAAATGATCCAATCATTTTCGAGTTTTTTTTTCTACCTGCTCCTGATGACAGTTTTCATTTCATGCAAGTGAAATTGGTTATCGGTCGCGGCAAAGTAAAGCGGGCGGAGACAGCGAGGAGAAGCGACCCCTAGGGCACGACAAGGCTGATTGAAAAATAAGTTAATTTCAGACCCAATCGATGGTGGACAGGCGGGCAAATATCACGGGAAATTAAACGAGCAGCACCCAGGGGAGCAGCGCCATTGACCCGCGCTAATAAATTCAATGGAGTTATTTCATCTGAAGCAGCGGCGTCCCGTGCTGCGCCTCCGCTCCCCTCACAACTTAGCGGGCTCGTCTGATTTAACTAATTACACTGGATGAGAAAATTAGATGTTAATCTTACTTAGGACTGCAAGCAGCTTTTATTTATTTATTTCCGAATTATTTATTCATCGAGGGGAGCCATAATGAGGCCGAGATTAAAAAGGCGCGTCGGCAGATGGATGGCTCGGGTCACCCTGCAATCTCCTTCTGCCTTGATTACTTGATTAGGTCGTTAGCGCTTTCACTCCAAGAGCAAAATTGTTTCACGTTTATCATGAAACCGATGAGAAATGATGTGTCCAACCAGCATGGCAAAACCGCAAGCTGTGCTTTACAGGGTCGTTAGGTGTTGACAGCTCCACCTGATGGACCTGAAGCGGAGCCAGAATGAAAGGCAGACAGTAGCTACTGCATAGAGATCAAACAGGCTACTGCAAGCTCACAGACACGCACACCGACAGCAGGTCGACCAGACCAGTCACTTTAGGAGGATGTCTTCGTCGGTGCTGATAATACTTCAGCTGCCGCTTGATGTAATAACGCTTTAAATGCATGTGCACAGAATGCAGGTGTTCCCATATATAATTTGTTTGTAAAAGGCCAAAACATTTTTCACCCTTTTCTTTATAACAAAACTATTTTATTTATGCATTTGTATTTGCATTTTCCAA
>JAOTQW010000002.1:4095816-4113897 GCA_026260075.1 Sisor rabdophorus | reverse complement strand
ATATATATATATATATATATATATATGTGTGTGTGTGTGTGTGTGTGTGTGTGTGGTAAAACTCGTACCTGAACTGGCAGACTGTCCGGCATCCTGAGGTGCTGTCTTATTGAGAGGTTGGAGATGGACGTTCTGTGCGTCTGACAGAACCTCCAGAAAAGAGGGCTGCCTGTAGAAGGACGGAATACCCCCAGGGCCGATGAATCCCATACCGACCCCGACTGCGGCGGGGCCAAGCACTGAGCGCGCGGCCAACAAGTGCGCGCCCCCGGGGATAGAGTCCAACGCGCTTCGAGGCGCCGAGGACGCTTCCTTATTTAACCCCAAGATCTCCTGGATGCCGAAGCCTGTGCTTCTGGGCGCATGTGATGTGATAGTCGTTGACAAGTGCTGAACGCTATTCCCTGCGTTTTCAGCTAATTTCGGCTTGTTTAGATTCTCCGCTATCACAGCCCCTTCCTTTCCTGTCATGGTGCTTTGAGGATAGTCCCCCGCTTCCCTTGTGCACAGGAATCCACCAGTGCAAATATATGCGATCTCCCTCAGAAATTCGCCTTTTATCCTAAAGGTCCATCCCTAAAAGGGCCCGAAGTCGACAGCCAATCATCTGCAAGCAACACGCTCACTGTTTTCCCGAGTCTCCCGCGATCAGGATCCGTTTTATCTGTTTGTCGAAATGTTATTTGGGCGAAGTAGTTTATATTTTAAAGGAAATCAAAAGAAAAAAAACAGATAGAACAAAATAGAATCATTTTATTTTCAAATATTTACACAATACAGCAATATCAACAATAACAATGATATTTGAATAATAATAATAATAATAATCTTCAAATAATAAAACAATATTATTTCGAAGAATATTTCTGGCATATACTTTCTATAGTGACACCTGTCTCAGATCTTTAAAATGCTATATGTAACTATATTGTATGGATACGTTAATTAATTGATTAAAGCCTAAATTAAAATACACATAAAAATACGAAAAAAGAGACAAAAATCTAGTTCGTCTGGTTGTTTGACAAATTAATAAAGACACCACTAAATCATTCGGGGTCTAAATGTCAGTGTTTGGATGAAACCCAGAGAAAGACTCCACACTGGATTACTGTCGATATTCTACTGAAACTCTGTTCAACGACATTGGACCACACATGCCTGACACACCGTATCACAGACCTTCAGTACTGACTCAGACACTGCGCCGCCTTATTTTAGGTGGATGATAAATAATAACTGTTTAGGATTGTTATTTTCGAAATGCCCCAAATATAGCTTTATCAGCAGAAGCCCCGGTACTCGGATCAGTTCAATTCATTTATTTTTGTCCAAAAACAAAGCCGATTTTAACTCCATAGGTTAAATTTTTGTTTCTAATTGCGATTGTAAATCTATTAGAGCAGATTGAAAGCTTTAAAATGGTAGGGGTTTAAATACAATTAACAAATAACATCAGTTACGATATCCAAAAATATAAAGACCCCATCTTAATTTATGAATTATTTAGGATCGAAAAAAATAATAATTAAAAAAGTAAGGAATTTCTTTCTAAACCTATGTTTAAGTGTGCTTTCCGTTTTTTAATGATTAAAATGAATTTACCTAAGGGATATGATCTTACTGAATATTAACAGTATAATATATTTATTACCCGTTTGTAAAAATTGCAACCGATCTACTTTTTTAGCTATTCTTATTTCTGTCTGACTAAATTTGGAAAAAGTGAGTCGTAGCAGAAAACACCTGGAAAGCAAACGTTTAACATAAAACTACGAAATATATCCCTATTATTATTACTATTATTTTTATTTATCACCCCCTTCCCCAACTGTCTAATGAGCTATTACCAAATTACATTAATATTTGTTTCGCTTGGAGATCATTTGTGCAACAATTTGGACATCTGGCCAGATAATTACAAGAAGATAATTTATGGAAATGAGCAGCGAGACGTTGATGAAGCCCGAGATAACGTGAATCTTATCATAGTGTCATGTGCTGAAGCATAAATAAATGTCATGGTTCGTGTGACGGCGGACGCGCAGAGCATGAGGCGCTTGGCAGAGCGTATAGTCATAGATAGCGTAAAATCCCGCGAGAATTGGCGCTTAGTCGCTTTCCCGCCTAATAAAAGTGGCACGTGTAGGTAAACAAAAAACAGCGACATTTTATCTGTTGAACGAAATGGAGTACTAGTTTGACGATGTAAGTGATTGGCTTGACTTGTTTATTTGGTTACAAATAAAATTAAGCTTAAATAATGTATAAACCTCTGGAGCTAATCGGCTTCAAAAGGAAAACGGCACAGAAAATCTGTGATTTTTCAGAATATGGGACATTATGGCCAGGATAATTAGTGGAGGTGGCCATTTAATTCAACAGTAATTAAAAAGGAGGTGTAAGCATATGAATTGATGTAGTACTTTACATATACATACATACATACACACCACTTAAAGAATGCAAAAATAAGCATGAAGACAAGATGAATTTGTAAATAAAATGTTTTAGAAAGGATTAATTCCAACAACAACAAAACGGATCGGCTTCACATCATGCACTATACATTCTGATGACGGGAAGCTGCGTTCGAACACTTCCTTTGGAAGTGATGCTGGGAATCCAACCCCGATCTTCCAATTAGCAGCCCACCTAACTGGCCTAGAACTACAATCAACTAAACACTGCAATATATAAACACAAATTAAGAGTAATATGTGAGCGATACAACATGAGATATACCTTGACATTTCATCTGTCAGGATAAGGAAACATTTATATTTACTGATTAAAATATGACATCATCTAGCTAAGTTAAAGCCATATGTTCACCCAGGCGGTTGTCAATTACATATACAGTTCTGACCTAATCTGGACTGGGCTGTTACTGCTTATTGTAAACTGGGAGAAAAGCCTCACCGCTTTTGATAAACCAAGCCATGCTGGAAAATAGGTGCTTCCCGATTTGCATGCATAAGAGGACAGACTGATAAAGATGCAGATTATGGAAAGATTTAGTTCAGTCATTCGTAAAGATTGGGCAGCCTATCAAAGACCACAAGATCTGATGGCTTTTAGATTAAAAGGCAAACAGCTGTTGTATAATTTTGTATCTTTGTTTGCAGTGTTCTGCTTGTGAAGTTTATTTTTCAGCTGCATATGCAAAGAGGCATTTGTAGGGCCAATCTATAAATGTTGAGACAATAATTAAAATTTATTTCTTATTGCACAAGTGCACCAGTCTCTGCTGGGAATATGGAAAAAGTAGACAAGCACAATGGAGACTCACATGAATACACACTTCGAATGTTGGAATAATCCTCAGCAGTGGCACACACTGCAGCGCATACCAATCATGTTTATGAGCATATTCTGAAACAGTTGACAGCTATTTTTCTTTCAAAGTAGGGGAGGAATGTTCACTCCCGAGGAAGGTCACTAGAAGGTAACAAGCATCCTGTGGGCTGTGTGGTTAGGGCCAGCGCACTACATTAGTCCAACCCCTATACACAGATTGCTAGAACATGAAATGCCCATGTCAGGCAATCTAAATGAAAGATTGAAGCTCTGTGCTATTAGTCTGCATTTGCTTCACTATTAGTAGTGATGCATTGTTTTATTTTATATTAATTTTATACTTTCATTGCTCTATTTTATACTATTATACAGTGTATAAAAACTGCCTTCAAAAAAGACATTGCACTGTGTTTAATAAGGCTGTTTGACAGATCTCACTTCAAGCACAGATCTATTCTTGATGAGATTCAAAAAAATTTTGGGGGGAAAATGAACAATTGATTAAACAGGCACACAAATGCGTCCTCATGTTAAAATGATTAAAGGCATTAGGTACTGCCCTATACAGTATTATCTAAAAAAAAAGCAGCAAACACACATGTGCTGAAATGGTAGAAGAAAAACCCTGTACAAATATTTAGCAAAGACTCTTTCTCTTTATGTACTGCGAAGGATGGGATAAACGCCAGAAACAGGGAGAGCTTGCAACCTTTAGTTTTCTCATGCTACTTCCACAATAGCGTTTTGGGAAGCTGCCTGTTGGCATTGCTTAATTAGGCAAAGAGTTGATTAATTTGCACTAATTGACAGCTAATTAAAGGCCTGAGGGCACATTGGATTGACATTTGTCAGGGCACCAGAGCTCATTGGGGTCAGGACAGCGGATTTGTCGCTCTGCTGGGACTTCTGGGCTTTCCCTCTACTGGAGACAACCACTCTGTGGGAAGCGAGTCCCATTTTAAGGCGGCTGTCTGGTGCCGGGGGTCATTATGTGAACCATAGCAGACTTGGCGTGGTGTCTCAGTGCTTTCCTCACATGGATCACTGCATCTGCTGGTGGGACAATGAAACTAAAATCAACAAGTGTGACCAACAGTTTCAGCAAGTACTTCACCAGAATGGTTTTAGTTATAATAAACAAGTTTGACATAAAACAAACCTAGTAAAAATTGCAAAACTAAATCCGCTAATCACTATTTGTACATTGACGCAGTTATCATTATGCATCAGATTATATAGTTTTTTTTAAATCTACAAGACCACGTCATTTATTTATGTCATCAATTTAATTTCAGTATCTCACAAATTTTCATGTGCACCTCCGCTTATTAAAGTATGATTTAAAAAAAATGAATTTACCTAAACCAAACAAGAAAATGTGAGGGAAAAGAAGGGCTCCCTTCTGGCATTGATAGCAAAGATACACAATGGCAAGTTTCTTCTATCTTTTCAAAATTTGAAAGACAGCAGACCATAGGAACAAGGTCGAGCTGCAACTTAATAACTGTAAGATGGCAGTAAAGTACCTCCAAAAAAATGGCAAACGGCAGCTGGGATAGAGTGCACAATGTAGACAGGTCAAAGCAGGCTGAGGGTCAAGACCATAAGAATTAGATTATAGACGACTGAAGCAAAGTTACAGTCCAATTTTTTAGCAAACATCTGAACAGGTCTAGAGCTGTCAAAATAGAAAATAAAAGGGTGATCATGGTGACAATTACTGAGGTTTAATTACTTTGAACCCCTACTGCCTTTCACTCTTTTAGGGACGGCTGAGATAGGCTCAAGCAGATCCCTGCGACCCTGAATGTGATATCACGGTATTTCTGAAATTTCAATATATTGTTCAGCCCTAGTTGTACATAGAATAGTGCAAAACAAAAATTTGTATTGTGTGCATAGCCTTTTAAATGTCTGATAATCTTTCTACAACCTTAATTTAGCAGAAATTACCACACATCAAACCTTGAGGCAGATTTGTTGCTACCAGTTTAAGACCAGAGACTGTTATTTGCATAAAGCAGATTCTAAAATACTTACCCATCTAAAACAACCCAATTATAACTAACTAAAATTCTCCTGAACCTGCAGGTTTTTAGCTTTGTGCTGTTATGACTAGCTAACTGGTAAAGCTGGTAAAAAAATCAAAGCTGGTAAAAAATTGTAGAAAAAAACCTGTACTTTTTAGGTTACATCTTTATCTCACTTGTAAGGACACCAGTGAGAGGATGGTACTGTGTTGATATGCAAAGCAAACAAAATCTGTGTATTAAGAAGGGGAAGACGAAAAAAAAATCATTCAAGTTGGAGGAAGAAAGAGGACCTCAACCATCTACAGCCAATAACGTCCCTGCCTGTTGTCTCACCTAATTACACAAGCTGCAGGGGTCTTTGTTTCCCATTCACCATGCCTGTCCGATTTCCCTTTCTGTGAGACCACTCACTCAGTCACTGCAATTGTGCTAATTAAAGAAGAAATGGCCCCAGTAATTTTGTCAAACCTCATTAACATGGACAACAATGAGCGATATTATTTTTAAGCAGAGTTTTTGTTATAGGGGCCTCAAAACTTCCAGTTCACATTAAACAGAAGAAACAGCCTTACACTAGTGTGGATCCTAATGGGACGCATCTATGTAGCGGCACAAGCATGAAGTTATTTCACCACTAAAAATGTTTTGACATGCCCCTAAACTGCCCTGCTTTTATTAAGTTACTCATTCAGAAGGTCGAGAGACTGCTTATTATTTTCTATTATTAGTAAAACTAACTAAATTTATGCTTTTGGGAAAAAAAATTATATCAACAGCTTTTAAATGTTTTTGTTGATAAATTTATTTATCAATTATTATTAATATAACTGGGAATAAAACAAGACTGAAGAAAGTCAGTCAGGTAATAAAAATGAAGATACAAATGGAAAACTTTAAGAAAAAGACAATTCAAAAATATTTTACACATTTTAGGAACTTGCATCACTTTTTTTAATCATTTACCTATTGGCCATTTTATTTTCGGTGCACCTACTATACAAGGTTATTTTGTAGGTTTGAGGAGTGATAAGAGTATTGGAGCTGATGCTAAACTTCAACCCACCAATAGCCATGAACCCCTATAAAGATGTTAATAAGCAGATATAACAAGGGACATGAACTTTTGGCTTGAAAGCAACATTCACATAGCATGTGCTCTAGTACCAGTTTCGGGCAGAGTAGCATCATTTGTGCAAATAAACACTATATTTTCTGACCACTTAGCTGAAATGTTTCATTGGGTGGAAAATGTCAACCCAGCAGCAACACAAAGATGTCTAAAACCTGTTTAACAATGCTGCACTTTACACCAGCATTACACAGCACCCTGACACATGGTCACCTCTGTATTAAAAAAATATTTTTCTGATACTTGGTCAGCAGTAGTCCAACTGTAGTCATTTCCCAGCTGAATGGCAGCTGAAAAACTGACCATGTCAAAAGATCAGTATTGTTATTATTAATAATCTGCCTAAAGACAGTGCACCTACATGGTAGGTTGCCTCATAAAATAGTAGACACTTGCATATGTTCCTAATAAACTGGTAACTCTGTATTATAAATAAAGGTATCCAGCTAAGCATTCACGTTATAGATTATGGCACTGTTATTTTGCTACAAAATCTTCTGATACTGTTTTCAGTACAAGCTTCTTCCAGGTTTTATTTTTTTGGCCTCTCCAAGATGTTGAGGAATTTCCCTCTTGTCATTTCTCTGGCTGGAAAGAAACCATAGAAAAAAGGTTAGCACGCCTTTTTACAAACATTATTCAGAGCATGTTACCTTTTTTAAATAACCTAATGAAAAGAGCTTTCACACTACATACTATTAATAAAGTCAAATAAAGAACCATTTTATTGTGCAAATTTTACTGATAATACGTGATAAAGAAACCTTCTAGATCTGAATAAATAAAATATTCTTATTAAATTCTTTATTCTTTAAATAGTTAAATGTGCTGACAACAAATTGAAAATCAAATTTATTAACCTATAGAGGTCTGGATTTGGAGTTTTTAAGTTGAAGCAAAAAAAACCACATTACAGGCTGATACAACTTTGATGTAATATCCTTAAAACAAATGAGGCTTAGTAGTATGTGTATACATATATATGTATACATGCCTGTATGACTTTCCTAAAATGCCTAGGCATGCTCCTCCTAGACCTGGACTAAAGCATCCGTTAACGCCTCGACAGTCTGTGGTGAAATGTGGCATTGGTGGATGGAGTGAGACATGATGTACCAGATGTGCTTAAATAGATTTTGTTTTGGGGAATGGGCAGGCCAGATCCTATCTCCCTAATGGCAGTCAGGCTACCTCTGGCTGTGCGGCCCTCCAAAGAAATGCCACCACACCATTACTGAACCACTGCCAAACCAGTCATGCTGAAGGATGTTGCAGGCAGCAAAACGTTCTCCAAACTCACTCACTTGCTACTTGTGAACCTGCTTTCATCTGTGAAAAGCAAATTTGGCAATCTTGGTATTCTCTGGCAAATGCCAAACGTCCTGCATGGTGTTGGGCTGTAAGCCCAACCCCCACCTGTGGATATCGGGCCTTCATGGAGTCTGTTTCCGAGTCTGTTCAAGCATACACATGCACATTTGAGGTAATTTTTAGGGCTCTGGCAGTAGGACTCCTCTTGTTCCTACTCGCACAAATGCAGAGGTAGTGGTCCTATTGCTGGGTTGTTGCCCTCCTATGGTCTTCTTGATGACTCCTAATGTACTGCCCTCTCTTCTAGCGCCTTCATGCTCTGAACACTAAGCTGACAGACACAGCTCACATTGATGTGCCATCCTGGATGATCTGCATTACCTGAGCCACTTGTGTTGGTTGTAGACCACTAGAGTGAAAGCACTGCCAGCATTTAAAAGTGACCAAAATATCAGCAGCTTAGTGGGCAGATTGACTTGGAGTTACATTTTGTTGATACGCACAACCGATTAGATCACCAGAGCACAACATAATGTGCATGTAGATGCCAGAATCACAACCCACTACAACTCAATCAAACATTTTATTTTTTAAATAAAACAAGTTATTAGTTACTTTTAGGAAAAAATCTAAACAATTTAGATGGTCAATATAGTGCCTTTTTCACATTTTGTGAACTTAAAGTAGTAAATAATAAAAATGATAAATGGTTTAAAAATTTCACTCCTCATTAAGGGCCACATTTGTGGCATATATGACTTTTGTCCTGGGACAAATTTCTCAGAGTAACTATAGACCTATCGGCTACTTCTCTGACCAGTGCCCTCCTTGCTCGGTCTGTCAGTTTAAATTACATATATAGCAGGAGTTCCGGGGTGTGTGTGCCCCGGTTAGGTTGTTCTACTGAGAAAGAGCCTGAATAGCCAGTGGGAAAAAGCTCCTCATCATTCTCTGTTAGCTTTCAAGGGTCTTCCCTGGCCGCAAAAAAAAGACTGTCCTGTTTGGTACCAAACCAGGTTAAGATGCTTTTCGCCAGGATGCTTTCAATAGTGCAGGTGTAGAAACTCATTAAAACCTGGTAGCAAATTAAGTGTCTAAGGCATTCTAAGGTAATTAGATGCTGGTGGCCGATAGGTGCTCTTTTGCTTGCTGCTAAAGTTGCCCATCAGTTCCTTGGTCTTCATGATACTATTTGTTCACAATTGTCTGAATTACATTAATTAGGTGACTTTTAAAAGCAATTGATTACACTGGATTTTATTTAAGGGTATCAAAATACAGGCGGCTGAATACAAATGCACACCACGTTTTTAGATTTTTCTTTGCTTAAAATTTCTAATTTTTGTTAGTCCATCTCAATAAAATACATCTTAGTTTGTGGTTGTAAGGTACCAAATGTTTAAGGGGTATACATACTTTTTAAGGTACTGTATATGCCCGTACATGAAAGTGATTTAACAGCACTGCAGTGACGGAAAAACTGATAGACAGAATCACAATGCTGAGAGTAGATGAGGCTTGTTAATAGCAAAGTGTGGCAAATTTTTATTCAGATGAACCAGCTCACGTGTAATAATAATGCTGACGATTGTGTCAGTCCCTACACTTTCAGTTGTCACTGGGTTAAACATGATGTTAATTGGATTCAGACTGATTAACTTTGCTTGGTACTGTCTTTTCAAATAACAAATAACAGATGCAAGCCTGGTCAGGCAGGGTTACAGACATAAATAAAACCATCAAAAAGGAAAAAAGTAATTACTACTACTAAATAAGGAAAAGACTGTTTAAAAGACAAAAGTGATCTAAAGATCTAGTATACATAAGGCAATGCTGTAGGATCCGACATGACAGCTGACCCGAGAATCAGTTAATGTACTTTTACACTTATTAGGCGGGATTAAATTATTCAATACTGATAACTGCTAAACACCCTTCCAAACAGTAGTTTTTAGGCTAAACAGTAGCTATGTTTTTTCCATCCACAGATGCAATTAAAATATAGGCACAAAACTGGAATATAACGAACATTTTCAGACCATACAACAAGCAGAAAAGAACATCACTTTCTGATAAATTGGCACCAAATCAAAAAGAAAAATTTGGTTTGCGTTTGATAAAAATGGTTCTCACTTCTCTCTCTTATACATACTAATTAAAAATGTTCGGACCTTATGGTTCACTAGCACATACACTTCTTTGCCATTTTTGTTATCAAAACATTTGTTAAAACATTACTTTTTTCGATGTGCAATCTTGTGCCTCTTATGGCCATTTTTAAAGCACTTTTAGAATTTATGTACATCTTGGCATTTTAATTCAGTTTTTTTAATGTGACAGTCTATTTAGACTAAACTATTTACCATTTTCGCTCTGTATTCATTCATTGCACAATAACAATAAGGTTAAATCTAACCCAATAAGATATTAGAATATCTAGACAACCCCACTTATTACTTTTTTCCAAACAAACATTCTTAAGCCTAAGCCTTTAGCACAAACAGAGACAGGATTTTATATTAAAATGGTTGGGAAGATTTTAAACTATCTGATACCCAGTATTGAAATTATGCCGATACGGGTCAAAATGACTGGGTCGGATAAGTATAATCTTAACATATACTAGACCAAATCCTAAACTGACGTCAAATACAGCAGGTGGGAATTATTAAAAAGTAAAACTTTTCACAAAGTTAAACATGTCACGTATCTTTCAAAAGCCTAGATTACTATGGTTTTAATCATGTAATCTTTAAAGCTAATAATCCATAAACAATAAAGCTGATGTAAAGGTCCAGTCAGCAAACAAGAATAAATACCTTTATATGTTCATAAACATCCACAAAATAGAACATTAGGTCAACTCAACCTAATACTTGTTTTGAAAGCCCCTCAGACATGTAAACAGTCCAATGTGTGACCGCACAGCAGGATAAGCCCATCCACTGTTAGACTGCAGTGGAATCCTATTGCTCTGCATTTCGTACAATAGATTCCAGCATTTACAGGCAGTAAACAGATTTTTTTTTTACAGTGCATTCCAAATTTTAATCACCTAACACCAGTAAGCTGCATACGAGTTTTAACTCTTTGGATACATACCTCATTGTCCCTCAAGAAACTCACTCACACTCTGACTCCAAATGGTTTAGGAAGAGCATGCAATTTACTTTTGCTACGTCCTATTAGTCACTTATACCAGTCAGGTGAAAGGGTAAATTGCTTATTTAAATTATGGTTAATTTATACAGTAAGGGAAAATATATTATCCTCCTAGTTTGCATGTTTGTGCAATTACAAAAAATGTTAATAATGGTTTATTCTAACTGTAATGAAATGCATTTTGAAAAAAATAAGAAATTGATACGCATTTTATAGAATAATATTTGTTATATATATTTATTTGAAATACCTAAAATTACAGCAATATTGCACAACCAAGTCACTTTGTGGGCTATGGATTTTTACTTTAGGGGTAGAACATTCGTTGGACTGCTTGAGCCTGGTTAAGCACAGCGCATTCTCCTGACAAATGTGTCAAAAGTTTTTTGTTTTAAAGGAGGGAAAAGATTGTGACTGAATGGCTCAATATCATCAGATAATCAAATTCATAACAGTTTCGATATCGAACATTAAAAAAGTGGTATCAAGCCACTCCTAATATAAACATCAACTAACATTTAGGTAACTATTAGGTTAACTAAAGCAAAAACAAACATTTAACAAACTTTAGCATAATCTCAACAAACAGGGTCTTATTGGTTCAAGCCAATTGAACCAACACTGTTCTTCCCACTGTTTAAATTAGACAGTATTAACAACAGCGATTCCGCGTTAGCAAACAGTAATAAACTAATTTATAGACAAATTAGTAGAGATTATTATTAGTACCACATAATCCCCATTACTATGATATTCCCACTAGTGGCTCATTAGACGAGCCAGTGTTTTCTTGAGTTTGGCAAGTAATGAAAGCCCCCAAATCCCAGCTAAACTAACAATTTCATCCCTAGGTCTTTCAAACAATGTCTGACTCATTTGCTGTCCAAAACATTACAGGAACCTATCTGGCTCATTTCTCTCCCAGGAGACCTTGCCACCAGAGAGCAACCCTCTGATCCACTCAATAATTAGATTTCCATTTATCTTTTGCTCACATCAGAGCAGAAGGGAAATGATTTGCATTGAGTGTGTTAGATTAAAAGAGGGTCCTGCAAGCTAGCCACGCTCTTCCTTTGGCATGTGCCCATAAGCAAGTGCAGCACACAGAAGTGTGAGCGCTCACACACACAAAATCAATACTGATTAGCAGGAGTTAGAGATTTGTTTAGTTGATTAGAAAGGTCAATTACTAATTCTGTACTCAGTTAATCAGCAACTTCTTTGCTTCAACATCCATAGGCGGTCCCGTATTACCCTTTCTAATGTACATCAGTGAATATAGGCAGGATAGATTTCTGTTGCTATCCGAAAACACTAATAATTTTAAAAAGATAATTTCAAATTAAGCAAGTATATTTTAATAATTTTTTTTAAAGTGGCAGTGGGGTTTAATCGCGCAGCAGAAAGCAATGTTAGGATTGTATTTTTATTTATAACTTTACAACTAGACAATAGAAAGACAATTTAAAAAAATGCAGGACGCCAACATAAATGGCTGGGTCTGACACAAATAATCCTTTGTCCATCTTAAGAGCTGCAGCTGATTAATGCAAAAATTGCAATTGCAACAAGATGGCTCCTTTTAAACCCAGTAAAAAAAATTAGTCCCTGGACTGAGCTGAAAACCCTGTTTGGATTCGACTGCCCCAAATCACTTTCATTAAGACTCAAACACACCAATTGCACCCCTGTTGCACATCTCAAACTGCCACTGGGCTATTACTAGGCGTAATCTTTATTTAATAGATTTAACATCCATATTCACTGCCTAATTCCCGAGAGAGTGAGGTGGAACGCAGAGGACACACACATACGGATACACTTTTACACACATGCATACACATTAACTTACGCCCACATGTCCCCTCGCTTCAGAATACATACACCTGACGCTCATGTTTGGGCTCAAAATTCAATTACCCACTTATTGATACTTCACAGGGATATTTAAGATGCAGACATGGAGTGTGATTTCCCCGGGGAGCCACTGCTTCCTCTTAATGTCCCAGCCTAGAGCTCCTCACCCCTCCCTGCCGCTTCTCTACACCACGAATCATTACACACAGGCACGTGTACACACAGGCATGTACACCCTCTTTTTCCTGCCTTTCTCTCTCTTACTCTCTCTCTCTCTCTCTCACACACACACACACACACACAGCCCATGAGGTCTCCTTATTAATAGGCAATCAGTCAAAATTCATTCATTAAAAACCTTAAAAGGTTTTTGCACAGACACTATGATTAGCTGGGAAAAAAATCCAATGAATTCCTAATGCACCTATGGAAATGAGGTGTCATTTCCGATCTGTTGATGGAGGCAGTGGGGAGGACAGAGGAAGGAGATAGGAAGGGAAAAAGAGCTGCTTGTGTTTCTTCTTTAACACTTCTGAACCAGCTAAGCGGCTAAAATTAGCGGTAGGTTAAGTATGAAGCTAAATTTAAAAAGGTTTAAAGAAAATAGTTATTGAACTATAAAAGGTTGCATAATTTTTTTGACATCAAGCTAAGCAGCATCCAAAGCAACACTCACTGCTTTCTTCCTATTACCAAATCTGATTTGCATCAGTGTGATAAACTTAGGTGAGGCTGTGAGAAATTCCTTTCTACTTTTTGTTATCTGCACAATAAAGCAGAAAGGAGGGAGAGGGTATATCAAGAAGAGCTTTCACCCGGTCATTCTGACAACACTTCATAACTGCTGGCCCCCACGGTCAGGTGTCTCTAATGGATTGATGGAAGCCCATTACTACGATGCTCTAGCGTCCATCCAATCATTACAGTGCTACAGAGCACTTAATAGAGCCAAGATTGACCTGAGCGAGAGGGCATTGAACACTGAGGCTATTAGTGTTGGACAGGTGTGACCCTTCAGCCTCACTCCTGATAGTAGAGCAGCTAAAAAGCACTAGATTTTTTTTTGGATCATAGATCTCTTTAGTGAACTTATATTATTTATCTGGCTTACTTCAAAGAATTTATATTCCCACAGCTCCTTACATTAGCTTGAATACAATTTTATTACATTGCATCAGTACCGACCTGTTATTTATAGAAATAGCAACAAACAATATAGTTTTGCCTTTTTTATCTTGTATATTTTGTAAAATCTATTAAAAAACAGGATTAAATTGTCCTAACAATATTTATAAAACTAAATTAACATTAGTCCTGCTAAACATTTGTCAAGTGTAGACATGTTATCACGCTACGCTTAACAGTAGGGATTAGTATCTGTGTTGCTTGAGTCCTACCTGTCCCAGAGGACCACTTTCTATTCAATTACCTTCAATAACAGCACTTATCAGTGTAGTGACTGGCCCTGTGGGACAGGAGGGTCCTGATAGGAAAGCTCAGATAGCAGTATTCATCATAGTATGAAGCAGATGGGACTGGTAGGGGGAAGGAAGGCAGGCACGCGTTAGCTCCTTAGAGAGTTTTGCTACTCTGCGTCTCTTGGTTAGACAGAGGAGGGGTGGTCTCTAAGGGGGTAAATCTGGTACATGGCTCATTCTTATGCTTACAAAAAAATGGCCACATGTTTGCACGTGGGGTAAGATTAAACACAATTATGCTTGATAACGCTGTAGCAGTTACGCTACAGATAGGCAACAGGTTAGATTTTTCTAAAAATAGCAGGTTCTAAAATTGCAAAACATCATTCACATCTAAAAATTCAATTATTTGTTTCTGCTTAACTTTATAACATCATGTAGAAAAAAAAGAAAGCCAAAATGCAAAAACAGCATTTTAAATGGATTGCAAGTTTAAGCCACTAGTGTGTCCTCCAATGAAGGCCTTCAAGGGTAAGTTTTCACTGCCTGATTACCCATCTCTATTAACCAGCTCAGGACTTTAATGGGCAGTTTGTGACACAGTAAATCTTCCTGGCACAGTCCCCATGTCCACATCCTACTCTGTCTTTCGCTGGCTTAATTGAAAGACGATCGCAGAGATAAAGAAACATGAAGAAAAAGTAACTCAGATTTACATGGTTCAACTGATGGCTTTGAAAATCAAATTACATGTGTTAAAAGGTCACTGAAGTTGAAGTTGCTGGTAACAAATAATAATCATGATTTTGTGCTTGCTGAAGGTGGACAACATGGTATAAAAATATGCTAATTAGTGCTATTACAAAAAGATAAATATAACGTATTCCAAAAGATTTCCATAAATAATTAGAGCTTTTTTTTAACCATAACTTAAGATTTATAGATGCCCGGATTCCCTACCACAGTCCAAAAACATGTACATCTGGTTGATTAGTGACTCAAAATTTCCCATAGGAGTGAGTGTGAGTGGTTGTTCATCTGTGTGTGGCCCTGCGATGGACTGTCAAGCTGTCTATTCTCTTGCCCTATGTGCCCCCGAGTTTGAGAATAAGCAGGTATAGAATAAGATATTAACAAAGATATTAATTAGATTTCCTATACTAATCCAATTAGAAGAATATAGTAGGTGCTAAGGTTCTTTTATTTTTAAAGCATTTTGAAATTAAATCAATAGATTTTCTGCTGCAACTTTTCTACAAAACACAATGATGAGCAGCTCCTTTATTAGAATTATCTATTTCTAAATACTTTGAGTGTGTTGGGTATTTAAAAAAACCTGACTACCTGAAGAAAAAACTCTAAAAGTAAACATTAAAACATGGGGTTATAGCGCTTTCTATTTGAAGCATATGAACCTTACTTTAGAAAAACTATATAATTCAAAATTAACAGGAAACATGATTCATTATTGCCAAATGAATGTGTAGTCTTATTATATTTTACCCCCTGTGCTAATCTACACACACAATCCTTACGCAGATTTTTTAGAAACAAGAAATGTAAAAAGTTTAAGATATACGAATAATTACCGGTTTCAACCATTTTATGCTGGATGGCCAAGCTTAATGCAAATTAAGTTTTCAAAGTAAACTTCATATCTACACAATATTTTTGTTAAATACTGTCTGGTGCTTTTCAACTAAAAAGATACCTAACCTGGTGCCCATATCTTGGCCCTAAACCCGACACAAAATCTTACTGGTTCAGAGTGGAAGCCAAAAGTCTCATTCTTAAATTTCATGGCCACAAACTGCTGAATAATGCAAAGAGCAAAGTTAGCTGGATTTCCACATTAAATGCATGTCACACTAAGGAGCTAATACTTAATTAAATACTCTCTAAGTGTCTAGAGGACTGCATGCTTAGATCATCTCATGTTGTGCAACAATAAATGTTTTTTCATATAACAGCACCACCTAGAGGACAATATAATTAGCTGTATTCACTAATGCTTTATGCACACAATCTGTAATGTATATTGATTGTTACTTAGAATAATAAAGCATTGACCACATACACAACCATGCCAAAACATGCAAGATATGGTCAATTAAAGTAAAAAAAAAGTAGAATAAGAAAGCAAAACAAACAAATAAAGAAACCTTTTCATTATTGCTATACGTCTACAGGTTAAAGAATTGCTTCAGGTCTTATGTAATGTGCACAGCTGATAAAACATGCAAATTTCTGCTGACTTCTACAGAAATTATGTTTTTCATACAGATACCTCTATGGGTTTAAGCCTTGAAAACCTACTAGCTCCTAATGCATACCATGGCTTATTGCATTTAACCAACACACACACACACACACACACAAAAAATAACTTACACTCCTCCAAGCCTAACTGATATGCCAAGTTCTGCAGACCCTTAACTTTTTCCATTAGGTTGGCTGTGGTGAGACTTCCCAGCTCTGTAAAGGTAACACGATTGCTTTATTAAATGTACATTTATTTTAAAACGTAAAAACTTTTTGTATGAAAAGTTAACACGCATTTGGGGTTAGGTGAAAAAATTATCCAGATATGACCTTTTAACATTTCAATGTCTTCCGACTCCAGTTCTGCCATCCACTTGGGTGGAGAATTTGTTATTGGCTAAAAAGCGAACAGACAAAACATTCAACTGTATCACATTTTTTTATTTTTTAAAATAAATACATGAAAGGTCAATACTTACATTTTTGAATGAGGCAGCAAATTCTGAAACCCCTGGCACTGTTTTCAAAACAAATAGATCAAATTTCAATTACAACAATCCAAAACTATACTCCCACTATATAAATCACTTATAAAAATTCTTATTTTATAGATAAATTAAAATTTATTTTAATATTTAACAGTATAAAAAAACCAAAAACTTGCATTGCTCTGGCCAGAGGTCAGGTGAAGCTCGATCAAGCTTTTCATAACTCAGCAACGATGACTCAAAATCTTCACCTATGTCAAAAAGAAATGATTAATTGGTGCAATAGCAACACACATATATATATTATATACATACACACACACACACACAAACACACACACTGGTGTCACACTAATGTTTCACATCATCAAATGTAAAAAATAGTAAAAAAAAAAACCAAAAAACAACTAAAAACAAAACAGTTTTTACATGAAAGTTTTTATTATTAAGGGAAAACAAAATCCAAAACTACATAGCTTTGTGTGAGAAAGTGTTTGCCCCCTTGTTAAAGCATAACTAAACTGTGGTTATCACACCCGAGTTCAATTTCTCTAGCCACACTCAGGCCTGATTACTGCCACACCTGTTTGCAATTAAGAAATCACTTAAATAGGTCCTGCCTGACAAAGTGAAGGAGACCAAAAGCTACACATCATGTCGAGATCCAAATAAATTGAGAAACAAAAAGGGTCTGCATGGCAGAGTTCCAAGAGGAGAGGCTCCTCTCAGTTTTACCAGAAAGCATCTTGATTATCCCCAAGACTTATGGGAAAATATTCTGTGGACTGATGAGACAAAAGTTTTGGAAGGTGTGTGTCGCATTACATCTGGCATAAAAGTAACACAGCATTTCAGAAAAAGAACATCATACCAATAGTAAAATGTTGTGGTGGTAGTGTGATGGTCTGGGGCTGTTTTGCTGCTTGAGGACCTGGAAGACTTGCTGTGATAAACCGAACCATGAATTCTGCTAGACCATGTAGTTTTGTAATTATAATAATAAAAACTGAGTTGTGTGTTTACTCATGTTATTTTTGAATAATATTTAAATTTGTAAGGCAGCGCGGTGGCAAAGTGGTTAGCACCATCGCCTCACAACAAGAAGGTCCTGGGTTCGAATC
>JAOTQW010000002.1:4057506-4072056 GCA_026260075.1 Sisor rabdophorus | reverse complement strand
TTCTCCATATCCTTCTCACTCACACCCACTAACTTCATGTCTTCATTTATCGCATAAGATTCAAAAGAAAAAGCACATTCAAATAAAGGTTATTGTTTCTGCTTCACCACTATCTTGTTTTGAGCTCAAATTATTGACTGTTGTACATGTGTCAACTTTCACTGTCTCCAACTTTTTTTTTTACATTTTTGTAGGTAAAAACTAAAGTTCCCAAGCCCTTGTATCCACCAACCCGAAGAAACTGGGAAAGCAACTATTTTGGTGTTCCTCTCCAGAACTTAGTTAGCCCAGACAGGCCTATTCCTCTGTTTATTGAGAAGTGTGTGGACTACATTGAACGTACAGGTCAGTCATATGGTTTTGGCTAACTTAACTAAAAAAATATTTATTTTTAGTTTACTTTTTTATTAAAAAAGTTAATGCAGTACAGTTGTTCACTACAATCCACATATATGAGCTTATGCAAAATTATAAATGCGGCAGCTCCTCAGAGACTGTCAGATTGTACGGGCTAAGCAGCTATGGCAACATAAGGCAGGGTATAAGTATGCTTTGAGATGAAGCTTTAATTTATATTAAAACTTTTACAAGAAGCCAAAAAACAAATGGTGGCCCATTTGTCTTGCTTTTTTTATTTCATTATGAAGAAATTTAGATTTTTAATTATTTTTGAATTTGATCCACTAATGAACAATAAATTTTTATTTATTTATTACCATGGTCTCAGACAAGTTCTTCTCTGGAACTTAAAATAAATGTAAAATTAAAAAAACTTACCTTTAACTACTAAAATTCTATTATCCAAGCAGAAGTAAAAAATGACACTGCTTAAAATCTTTGTACCATAGCGATGGACATTAGAATTTTGTACTTCTGTACATGTGCTAGTTTGAAACCGCAGGCATTATGCAAAGTTGTGAGTTTATAAAGCTGAACTTGTTTTGCTGTAACTTGTACAGAGGTCATTTAGTGTGCCGTGGCCTTTATTACCTGCCTTTGTGTTTGTGTGTGTGTTGATGCAGCACTAAAGCAGAATGGTGAGCAAAGAGCCTAATATTTGCTGCTTAGATTTACCCCTGAACTCATTTCCACAATGGAGCTTAATTTATCAAGATGCCTGACTTAACATCACCTCGTTTTTTTACTAGGCTTCACAGCATTGCCTTTCTAGCATCTTGTATTCACGTGTTTATATCATCCAGGCATCCTTGCCATTTCAAAATCAATAGCAACATTATTCGAACCTATAGAAGTGCCATATGATGAGCCTATATTACATTTTGATATTGTTTTATTATGTTGTGTATTTTTTGTTGTAGTAGTGTAGAAGTCATCTGCCTCTGGCTGTACTCGAGGTCTTTATTTAAAAGCTTTTACAGTGCATTTTGTGGACAAAAGAGGTCATCAAACTCCCAAACATGCATAGTTGCTTACAAATGTTTTAAAAAAAAAAAAAAAAACAAAGGAAATGCTTGTGCCTGTTTGTCCATCACAGCTAGCCTTGCAGAGAGAAATTATGAACATACTGTGGCTTGTCTCTGCTTTCACTTTTGTGAAATAAAAGCTTGCACATTTTTTGCTTTTGTGTTTTGTTTAACGTAGCTTTCAATACTAGGGTTTAACGATTTATCGAAATTAAATTACTGTCACGATTTTAGGCACTGCAATTAGGTAGCGATGTGTTTCTTGCGTTTTAAAAGTCACAAAAAATGCACGACTGCTCTATTTTTGTGACAGTGGTACCAGTTAAATGAGTGTTCACAGCTTCGTTATGCCAATCAGCATATTGGTCATGTGCATTTACCGGCGACTGTTAAAAAGTCAAAATTCGTTGAAATGTGGGATTATGCCCCTCTTAAACTAAAAATTTTGCACATCTATAACATGGAAAAAAAAAGATAATTTGAGTGGAAAAGCATCCCAGGCAGATGTCTGAGAGAAAGTGTGCTGCTAAAAAGTCATCTTGTCTAGTAGCACCAACAAAGTATAATTTCAAAATTGTTTGTGGCTTTTATCATATTAAATGATGTTAAACACCAGGAGATAGTAACGCCATAACCTGCTATCTCACTAAACACATGGTACCTTTTAATACTGTGACAAAAGAGGGATTTAAAAACCTAATACGAGTGCTGAATGGGAGATAATAAATTTGTCTCTGCATATTTTTAGCTGCATTGCAATCCGAGAGCTTTGCAGTGAATGTAGAAATAAAGTCAAAGAGGAATATTACTCTATAACATCAGACCGACCTGTATCTTAGTTTTTAAGTGTGCACTATATTTGTGCTGACTTAAACTCAAGATTCTTTCAAAAACGCTAATAATGTAGCTTAACTACCCACCTTTTTTTAAGTAAGAACATGGCATTTTTTTTATTAAAAGTAGTTTGCACTAGAAGGAAATATATTTAGTTTAATGGATATTAAAAGAAAAATAAATAAACACTGGAATAATACATCTTTCCTTTTTAAAACTAAAATTTGTTTTGGCAGCACTTGAGATCTTTATTGCTTATGCTATTTTTTATTGAGCAAAGGAGCAAAGCATCTTAGCTTTTGTTCTTGTACATGTTAGACAGATAAAGCTGCAAGTATCCTCGCTTGCAAAACAAAAACAGGGCTGAAATTACACAGTACAACCTCCATCATTACAATCAGTAATATTGAGGGTGTCTGATAGGCGATCAGATATTCCACACGAATTTGCAAGGCTAGTTTAATCGGTTGAGGTCTATATTTGCATGTTGTACACACAACTTCCTCTAATTTTAAATGTGATGCTTCCCCCCCACCTTGTTAAGATTTCTTCTTTGTCATTAAAGAATATTTATGTTGCTAAAATGATTTTAAATGAAAATGTTCCAAGGAAAATGCCTTTTTAAATTGTTACTCATGTATAAACCTTTGTCATTTTCTGCTCTAAAATTTGTCTATATATGCAAGAACTCCATTACTGCTTTCAAAGCAAAAAATATTTTTTACTGAAGCTTATGTAAATTTTAATAAATGACCTAAGCCAAGTTCTTAATCACTGAACGCTGATGTGGATATAGTTTGCAATAATTAAATATTAAAAAACTTTGACATGTCATTGGATCTATCACTGACCACATCTAACCACTGCTGTTGCTATTCCAAAGAAGTCGCAAAATAAATTGCAACTAACTGTTGTTGGAATGATTTGGTTTCTAAAATGTTCTGTCCTATGCAAATAGTGTATATCATACACTAACACTATTTCAACAGTAACATCATAATGAAAAAATATGTGCTGTTTATTTACATGATTTCATATGATGCGTCAGCGATGATCCATTGTTTACAGTAAAAGTCAGATGAATTGTTAATCTTAATTACCATATACATATTCATTTATTCATCTTCTATACCCGCTTATTTCCGAACTCTGGGTCACTGGGGTCTGCTGGAGCCTAGCCCAGCGCTCATTGGACAAGAGGCAGGGGGTATACCCTGGACAGGTCGCCAATCCATCTCAGGGCCCCATATACATGTTTTGACTTATAATTAAATGTCATTACAAATATATTGTTTATAAATTATTAGATAGCGCTTTTACAACTGAGTTTATTTATTTCCCTTTCATACCCCTATCTCCTCTCAGAATGCTTATTGTTTAGATAAACTATAAAGAGTCTTTGATCCCTCTTTTAAAACCATGAAATATAATTTAAAAAATCCAATATATGGATAAAATTTTTTTTGCACACACATCAAATGTGGTAAATTAACATAGCATTTTCCCCCAAAGCATCACATCAGTACAATGAAATAATTTTTATTAAAAGACCTTTTTATTGCCAAGGTTGACATTTAAATTGAATTAACCAATGATATCTAAACATGGGTATAGGTGAAATTGTAGTAGGCAGCATTGTCTTGTGGAGTAGCCTTGTCTGGCTTGTGGAATGGAGCGTTGACTGGCTTGTGGAATCCAGCGTTATCATGTGGAGTATTGTCTTGTGAAATCCAGCATTACCTTGTGAAGTGTCATGTCCTGGTCGGACTACATAATTTTAACCCTGTATTCCTTGTTGTGGAGTTTTTTAAACAACAATGGGAATCGGGTATGCAAGATTTAATAAAGGTCAATACAGATATTTGACTTTTGTCACATGGGGAAGTTGACCATAAAAGTGCACAGAATCACTTCCTTACACAGGCTTTAAACATGGGAACATGGAAGAAAGATGACTGCAGGTAGATGAATTTAAAAAATAAAAAAGCTTTGTCAAGCTATGACAACATACGTTTGATTTCCATGAAAGAGTAAAATGATTGTTTGCAATTGACAGCTATTATTTTGTTTATATATTAATTTAATGCTTGAATAAATATTATATTTGACATTATAAATGACCCATTCAGATTCTATTTCTTTTATATACCAGTAAGGGTAAATAAAAGAAAAAAATTCCTTCTTAACTCCTCTGGATGTACCGCCTAAAGTTAAATAATTTACACTGTGATAATTTACACTTGTCTGCATTAGTAAACAGCAACACCAAACATGCAAATAAAAATTCCCCACTTTTACTAGTTCTGCTTGCATTTTAATGATTGCAGCATCCAAATGAAGGAGATGTTGGAACAAATTGTTTTAGACAAGCGGTCATTGCACATCAGATACTCTGCGCCCAAGAATGAGCCAGTCAAAAAGGGTGCAGGAAAAGGAAAGGTATTCATGCTGTAAATAAATATATAGAAAACAACATGCTGACGCTTGCAATGATTGACAGATATTAGTTTTCTTGTGCTATATTTTTTTAAATACTAGAAACACAATTGTTGGTCTAAAAATGCATATTGGACATAAACATATGTGTCCAAAATTGCATAGTGCTTGAGAATCTGCCACATTTGTGTTACTACATACTTCTTACTTAACTGTTCAGAAAATATATTTTATGTACAATAATTTCCATTTTAATGCTTGACATTGACTCTGCAGTGTAGAAAGTGATTTTTATATGTTAAACAACGTTATTTGTACCACAATGAATAACATATAATACTCCTCTTTGGATACTGTTTATCTTTAAGTTTAACTGCAAAGTGACAGTGTGTAATAAGCAGGAAAATGCATGTGGGGTACTGAAAACTACATTGTGCTTGTTGAACACTACACATTTTCTTCTGTACTGTTATGTGTACCCTCATATCTTCTGGAAATCCTGTTTACCAGATGGGTGTGGCTAGGGAGATTTGTGCCTATTCAGCTATTTCGTGGGCATTCTAAATGGTATATTATTAATAGGATAATACCATACTTGCTTTTTAGTTGTATGTTCACAGATTTTTTTGACAGATACTTGTCATGTGTCCTCAAGCTCTAATGTTCCAGAACCGAAACGCCAGTTGTCTTTTTTTTCTTTTAATCATTGTAATTTTTGAAAAGCTGTGCCTCCTTCCATGCAAGACATTTCACCCCTATAGATTATGCCATTGTATACAGAAAAGCCTTCAAAAAAGTTGCTTACCATCGGTTCGATATGAATTAGAGATGAGCTGGAATGTTGTTGCAGATGTCTTGGGCCACTGTAAATCCTTGTGTACAAACATGTGTACATCCATGTGAAAGCTGAACTAAGGACATGGTCATGCCATACGCTCTGCAAGTTTGAACACAGAGCCAGGTTAACTCATCTAAAGCGCACAAGCCATCTTTTACTGCATTGAATGTCTCCTGTGTCAACATGTATCCATGTTTGGAGTGCCAAATCTTTAGGTTTATGAGTTGTCCTGTGTCTGTTGTAGGAGATGAGTCTAGCTGCAGGCACAAGATAAGGCTCTTTCCTTCTGCCAAACCTTCTGCTTGTAATTTTCTAGTGCCTTTACGGACGACAAACAGCGAGTCTATACACATGGACAGTCTTAAGCGCTTTTGTATAACCACTTAGTCTGTCGTCTCTTCATAACCCTGCTGTCAAGCCGAGTAGTAAAACGCAGTGGAAGCTGCGTGTTATTGTTAAGTCTCGTTCTAACTGAACTGCATCACTACGTCAAAGACACATGCTCATTTCTTATGACAGCAGACACTTGCCTTGTCTCAACCCACCTGTTTCTGAGTCTGTCCACACTTTACAGCTATGAATGGAACCAACTATTTAAGATTTGGTACTGAAAACAAAGAGACAAAGACACTCTGAAATTCTACAACATTAAAATGTTAATTTATCACAATATGCACACACATTGGTCAGCCTCAATAAGTGTATAAACCTACTATAATGCTTTACTACTTGCCACACAGTATTGTTCTTCATTATAATGAATCACATAAATGTTAGATTAAAAAAAAACATTATGTTAATCCTTATTCGGGGCAGACAGTGTAGAAGATGAAATAGTCCTTCATTTAGTTTAATTGGCATGTCATCATCTAAGAGTGGGTGAAGTGGGGAAGACTATGAGTGACTATAAAACACATATATTAAGATGCAAATATTTTGTCTTCTGTAATGAATACATAAGATGGTAGCTATGCCTACCACCACACCTAATAAATGAAACAATTTTAGTTAATATTTTTTTGTTTTTATCTTTTTTTCTTGCTAATAGTATATATTTAACCCTCAGTTAGCTTTTTACATACTGAAGAGCATTGTAATAATAAGTAAATATGACACAGACACATTTATTAATTACTGATACAATGTTTTCCAATACCCCAAAATCATTTTGATCAGATCTACTTTTTATCCAGTTTTTATTTAAAAAACTATTCTCACCAAAGACTTTGCTATTTGGAATTCATGTTCTGACACATGTTAAGCTCACCAACATTATTACTAACTGATGTGTCTTAATTAATGCAGATAAGCGTTTACTTGTTTAAAATGAATGACAGCATCAAGCAGTATTATTTCTTTTTAGCAAGCCTGGTGATTTCTATAAACTGCATTCAGACCAGTTTCTAAAACAACCTGCCTTGCAACTTACCATAAATATGAATATTTTTTAAAAATTATTTGTGTATGTAATAAATGGTTTGCTGGCATGTAATATACAGTGTTGTGAAAAAGTGTTGGTCACCTTCCTGATTTCTTATATTTTAATATTAATATTGTAATATTAGTTAAAGCCTTCCTAGGAGTTTCCGGCCAACCAAAATTACTCCAAAAGCACAGCAACTACTTATCTGGGTCACAAAAGATCACAACAACATCCAAAAAACTGCAGTTCCCACTGGCCTGAGTTAAGATCAGTGTTCATGACTCTACCATAAAAAGGGGCTGGGCAAAAATGGTCTGCATAAGTTCCAAGTCATAAACCGCTGTTGAGCTTAAAGAACATATAAGCTTGTTCAGTTTTAGAAATCATCTGAATTTGTACATTTTATATTTTAATAAAATACTCTGTGGACTGACAAGACAAAACCTTTTGTAAGGGGTGTTCTATTATATCTGGTTTAAAAAAAATCCACTGCATTTTAGAAAAAGAACATATGGAACAGTGAAATTTGGTACTGTGATGGTCTGGGACTGTTTTGCTGCTTCAGGTCCAGAAAGGCTTGCTGTGATGCATGGAACCATGAAGTCTGCTGTCTACCAGAAAATCCTGAAGGAGAATATCTGGCCGTCAGTTTGTGACCTCAAGCTGAGGCAAACTTGGGTTCTGCAGTAGGACAGTGATCCTGTATAGCAAGTCCACCTATGAATGGCTAAAGAAAAACAAAATGAAGTCTTTGAGGTGGCATAGTTAAATTCCCAACCTAAATCTGAAATGCTGAAATGCTGTGGAATGAAAAAGGCCGGTTCATGCTTGAAAACCCTCCATTATGGCTGAATTGCAACCAATCTGCAAGGATAAGTGAGCAATTTAATGTACGCACTGCAAGTAAACTGCTATTCATTATTTCTGAATATGTCTTGAAATGTATCAGCAAGACAAAAATGTCAACTTTTTTAGATTGCTGCAAGCTTATGACAGCAACCAACCAATCAGCATCCTCAACTATTCCCTTACACTGAAAATTTAGCAGAAGCAACGTATCATTTGTTTGAAATGATTACAATTTCAACTTGATAAATTTTGATTTACAGCAAGGGCATTAATCTATTGATGGAAATTTTCCTGTAATTTCATTGTTTATGGTTTCCAGTGACATATGCCTCAAAGTGCTCTGAAAAGTAGAAGAAATTGCCTGCCTAGTATTTTTCTTGTGAGATATGTGAACAACCTCTAAAACACCTCTGCAGCAAGTGTGAGTGGTTCCAGATGTTTGAGCACTGTCCTGAGTGCTCTGCGACTTGCTCAGATGTAGTTAACAGGTATTCCTCTGGGTCTTACAGTTTTTGGCAAATTGTAAAGGTATTACTATACTTGGCAGTAGTTGTGTTTATATTAAGCTTACATACCATATTCATTTTAATTTTACTGTAGTGTATGATCTATTTTTGTGTTCCAAGTACATGCAGATACTTGAGGTAAATAACTTACAGAAAGCTATCATAGTTGGTTGCTTTTACTTCAATTAAAAAATAATAAAAACAGACTATTTAATTCACTTGCGTGTTAACCAATTTTCTCATAACCTCTAATGAATAAGTTCATCATGATCAATATGGCATTCGGCATTCTCTGTATTTGCCAGGGTTCTCATTTTGTTGTTTTTTGCATGCATCCTCCCCATCAAGAAGCCGCAGTCACATGGAGAGAGCAGACCTATTTATAAAAGGTTACACTCTTCCTGCGACCTTTCTTTGCACAGTGTGATCCTAAACAAACAGCCGCAGTAATGGCTGCAAGGTACTGACAAAAAACAAGCATTGTAATCATGCCTGTTAAAAGTCTTTTAGTGCATTTAGTCATACTGACAGTATGTGGAAGAACCTGTGATCCTGTCACATCCAAGTTGTGTGTTGCTATGATTTAACAGGAGTTTAAAAATCAGTTGCAGTGTGATGCAGTAGTGTATGTAGGGCAGTTTTAGACTAATATTTACACCCAGGTGATGAATCACTGCTTAAAAACCCAGATGGTGCTAACTTGCTAAATTGCTTTTCTAAAGCTGTACAATGTCAGAGTCTATGTCATGGAGTCTGTCATAAAGTCATTTATCTAATCATTCAACACTTTCTTGTGGTTGTTACAATTTGTTTTGCAATCAACTAGTATTAAGTTGTTAATTGATGTTCATCTTCAAGCTTCTCTTAAAAAAAAAACAGTGTCTCTGCTGTTCTGACCATGATTGGAAGTTCATTCCACCATCATGGTGCCAGGATAGAGAGAAGTTGTGAGGCAGACCAACCTTGAGTCCTAAGGATCCAGTCAAGCAGTACTTGTGAATCTGAGGGAGCATGGGGCTATGCAAGGAGTTCTTTGAGGATGGTCTGGGTCCGTTTTTGGCTTTGTATGCGTGCAGCCACTGGGAGCCAGTGGTCAGAGCGCAGCAGGTGTGTGGTATGAGAAAATGTAGGTAGGTTGAAAACATGTGCCTCATCATTCTGAATCATCTGCAGAGGCCTGCCAGGAGCGAGTTACTGTAGTCAAGTGTAGAGATTACAATACAAAAGAATGCACAAGCAACTGATTGGATCCTTCCAATGTTATAAAATAATCCTGGAGATTTTTCTTGGGTTTCCTTCCACAGTCCAAAAACTTGTACATTAGGCTGATTTTAATTTTAAATTGCTGACTTACCTGTCCAGGGTGTACTCCTGCCTCACCCTATTTGCACTGGGATAGGCTTCAGCAGACCTCCTTGACCCCAAGTTATGGAATAAGCGGGTATGGAAAATAAATGAATAAATACTGAAAGAATGACAATATTGGTTAAATTACAGTAGTTAATGTTCACAGATACTGTGGTCAATATAAAAATTGACTTTTCTTATTGTGTGTGGATGTGTGTATATAGATGTTTCATAAAACACAAGGTCATTAATATTTACATTAAATAATTTATTTATTTATTTTTTCACATTTCTACCTTTAAAATTTAATTACTGAAATTACTTGTACTAATCTTTAAGGCAACACTAGTTTTCACACAAAGTTAAGGAAATTGAAAGCCAAAAAAAATAACCAAAAAATAAAAAATATAAATAGAGATATAAATTGATTTGAGAACTCATCTGAATTTTTAACTCTTTGCTAATTAACACAATTTGCTACACAATCTGCTACTCAAAGTGTCAGTTAACTTTAGAAGTTATCAATTAAAAAAAGACAAACACAAAGATACTTGACACAGTACTCTGGTGCAAAACAACAGGTGTAGAAAAGGAGATTGCAAAACCTGAGTTTATTAATGGTCAGAAACGACAAAAACAGTGATAAAGTAATGTTGGCGCGGTGATGTAACAGGAAGCACATCAAGATTTTCCTGTTTGATTGTGATTTTAGACACATGCAGTCTTGGGTGTGTTACTGAACTGTGCAATCGCCTTTACCAAATTTACCAAAACTTATTAGCGTTTTAGTGATTTACTGCATTTACTTGGTTTCTGACATTTTCTGTGGTTAATGATGAATGTCTGGTAAGTGTCTGGTAAATGAACCCTGTGTTATGAGCCGAACCATGTGTCGTGGTGGGTAGATGGGTAGATTGTTTTCCCAGCTGTTTTTAATGTGTTTTTAAAGCTATAACTATAACTTGACATTGCACATTCTGTAATTTAAATATTGCACACATGTTGGTGCTAAAACAATAGATCGTACAGCCCTATGTTTGCATACTCTGGGTACTTTTGTTTCCTCCCACAGTCTAAAAACGTAAAAACTTTTTCTTTACATGGCCCTGTGACGATTTGGTGACCTGACCAGGGTGTACATGTCCTTTCACCCAAATACATCTGGAATGAACTACTCCAGCAGTGGCCTTAAATAGGAATAAGCAGATATATACAATGAATAAATGGAGGTCTATAAAAAATAGTGTTTAATTTGTACAGTGAAGTCCAGAACAGCAAGAAATGATTGTAGTAGTAAAGTATTTTTCATATCTCACATACACATGACTAGTAGTAATAGAATTTATTAGAACAGAATTTTTGGTATCAAATGAGACAATGTTTGTACAACAGTTTGTATTTCATTGCAGACAGTTAGTTTAACTGACTTGCACACATCTGTGTGCTGTTTAATCTAATGACCTTTTCCAGGTTGCTCTGCAATTCAGCCTGAAGGACTTTCCTGTCTGTAAAGGAAACTAATAATGTTTTTTTTGTTGTTGCAATAATAAAGCAGACAGCCCACAAAGTATAAAAACTTTGTTTATTTGTATTTATTTATTTGATTAATTTATTTAATCAATCAAGGCAATATAATAGTTAAGGAAATAATATATTAAATTCTGTAATTCTGTAATATATTAAATTCTGTAATATATTTATTATTACAGAATATATTATTAATCTGTAAATAATATATTTATCCTGTAAGAGTGGGTAGTGCAGGAACTGTGCAGAACGGTCCTTATGCTGTAATTAGTTTGATTTACTGTGTTAACATAAACGTATACTACACTGAAGTGAATGATGCTATCTGCGGTTGCCATTTATTGCTAAAACTTTGCACTTGAAGTTCTGTCTAGTGATTAGCATGAACTCCTCAATCAAGTTTCTACTTCTGTATAAAGGGTACTCATTTACAAAGCGCTTCAAGCTTTTAAGTTCGAACATCACAGCGGGGATAAAAGAGACCAAATGCTTTCTTTGGCTGGTAACCGTATCTAAGGAGGGAGAGTGCGGAGGCCATTTAAAAAAGTGCATGTGCACATTGATGCAATCTTCCCCGCTGCATAGATTTGAGTAATGTCTTCTGCTTCCTGCACACTGACAGGCCTTTATTGTACGCTGAGGAAAGGCATGATGGTAATCTTGTGATGAAGAGCTGCATATGGGTCTGATGAGAGGGCTCTGAGGGAGCGGAGCACATGTAAATTTACATCACTTCCCTCACCACTGTTTCCTGCTGCTCTGTTTTCATGACATGCGTGACCTCAACCTTACTCTCTGCATTTGAGTTACATCATTTTACCATTTAATTTGTGGGTCGTTGACGGCACAAAAGACACTTCAGCTTTCAGCACAGCTGCAGTGTTATTGTAGGAAAGCATGTGTGTGCTATAACAGGTACCGCAGCCACAATAATACTAGGGTACTGAGTGATTTGAATATATGTCAAAATGAATGTAAGTTACGCACAAGATTTTAAAGTCAGCAGTATGTATGCATAAACAAGTAAATATATCTTAAAAATTGTCAATTTAACATTCAGAATGTGCTGTTGGCAGTTTTTTCATGAGAGGCCAAAATAGTCATTATGCTTTAGCAATTGCTGCAAAGCAGTCGAATGCGAGATGTTTTAATAGTCAACAAGTGATTTAGTAACAAATCCTAGTGCTGGGCAGTATTTTTTTCAGTTTTTTATAGCTGTATTTTTCATAATTATGTTTTATGGTTTATGACATTTTTTTGTTGCATGACCTTGGAAGTTTTTGTCTGCTAAAATCTTCTGGGTAAACATGGCATTGTCATTGCCATCAACAGAAAAAAATATATAAGGCAGAGAATATAAAGCGGAAATATGCTGTCATGCATCCCCCCGTTTCGCACTTAGATTAAGTTTTTTGGCTTGCAGCTTACCATGATTGTGATATTGGCTTAATAACTAAAGATTCATCATTTGCTTTGAACACAGATCTGGGGCTGCCTCATCAAACTCATTATGGCAGCTATTATTACAGAGGAAGAAGAAAACAAGTCTTTACACAACTTAGAAATGCTGGAAAACTCCATTCCACATTGTTGAAAAACATGACATGCTAAATAAAGAACAAGTCATTATCTAAGGAACAGTTGGCAACCAGAGGACATGCAAACACTACATTGAGTTTTTTCAAGTGTCATCCATGAGTTTTGTAATTATGATAAATCTAACATAACACAGCTATACGGTATAAACACCACCCAGCACAACTAAAGCCTGAAACATTTTACACATAAGCAGCATTGCATTGTGAATTTTTATCAATTTTGATTGCATAGCAGAGTGCAAGATACAGATCAAGAGACTTTTGTAGTCAAAAGACTGTTAATATGTACATCAAACATCGGAGGAATTAGGGTGTTCCTATATTTAAGATACTGCTGATGATCTAAAATTTTCACACATCACAGAAGGTCTTCAAGCTACAACACACTCTTGATAAGAGAAAAGATAAAAGCAACCATAATAGTCTAAGCCAACATTAAGTCTATAGTAACACAACTGGTGTATACTGGTGGTGAACAGAAAAGCTTTTTTTTCCAAGGGTGCAAAATCTTTTAATTCAATGTAGTTTTATTCAGTTTGACTACGTCCGAGTGGTTGTACACACTGTTACACTAGGCTTGGGACACCATCTATAAAATTGGAAGATTTTCCAAAATTTGCAACCTTTAAAGTAACAGAAAAAAACCCTTTTATCTTTAGCCCCAAATTAGCATGGCTGTCGCCTGACCACTTCACAAGCTACAAGCTGTACAATTGGAACACCCCATCACTCCTTTCAACCCGCTACACGCTGCCATAGTAATGCTAAGGAAAAACAGTACCAGTTTCTCATACCGGTTTGTTGGTATTGCATTTATTATGACAGCCCTCCAGGCAAGACAGTCTACAGCAGCAAGGCCACTTGTAGACTTGACTGCATGAAGTTAGTATGATATGCAATATAAAAAAGGCAAGGTCACCTGTCAGTCAAACCACAGCTTTTCCACAGCCAAACAATAGTGAACGGTAGCAGTGGCCGGAAATGCTTAAACATAGCAGAATTCAGGTTGCTGTGCTGACAGAGCCTGTGTAGACATCACTGCAGACATTTAACAGATTGCTTTACCCAACTAGCTTAGTTAGTGCTGCAGTGCTGAGGGAATTAAACAGTCTTGCTTTTGTGCAAGTGGTTGCAGTTTTCAGGGCAATGCAGTGATGCAGATTTAACCAATGTTTCACATTAAGTCCTAGGTTTTAATCTGAGTTTCTTACTATTTATAAACAAGTTGAGATATAAATGTTGAGATGCCTAAATGTTTAGCTGTGTCCACTGATATTTTGCAGCAATAATTATTTAATCAATTGTAGTTGACCAATATTTATATTTTTAGAACAAATTCAAAATTTGCATAGTTTTGTAATTAATATGCAGGTGCCACATTTATTTACTGTTTTAATTTTGTTTTTTAAAACAATTATAACATTACTGAACAATTATTTTTTTCATGATTTTGTAATTTCTGGCTTAATTGAATGAAAGAAAATAAAAAGAAATCATTTATTTTATTCTATAAATCTTATATTAAAACAATAGCTTTGCTGATTTATTACTTCTTAATAAGCAGAACTATGATTGTTCATGTGTAGAGTGAAGTAAATTATATAATTAAATCATATTGAAATTAAACCAAATCTTCTTCTTCTCCTTTCGGCTGCTCCCATTTAGGGGTCGCCACAGCGAATTACTTGTCTCCACCTAGCCCTATGCTCTATATCCTTCTCACTCACACCCACTAACTTCATGTCTTTATTTATCACATCCATGTACC
>JAOTQW010000002.1:4034032-4049534 GCA_026260075.1 Sisor rabdophorus | reverse complement strand
TATATATATATATATATATATATATATATATATATATATGCATGTGTTGTTTCAAGCAGTGTGGCAACTTAGTTGTCACAAGATTACACACACAATCAGAGAAATAAAACTCTATTGAAATATTTTGCATAAGTGCATACTGTAGAAATAAAACAGTTATGTTCTATTCCAATACTGGAAAAGAGGAAAGATAAGCGACTGTAATTTGGCCTGATGGTAAGAATGAAGTTTCAGAAGTTAAAGGTGAAAAATCTTTTTAAAGGCCTTACTGTCAAGCACAGAATAAATGCACCTTTAAAACAGCGCTGTCCTAAGTCAAGTCATGTAAGGCAAGGCAAAGCTCAATAAATTTACATTTTTGTGTCCAGCTTAAAAATAAAAATTTATGTTGTTCAAGAATTTATTTTTCTGGTGAGAAAGTAAATGTTACTAGTTCTGCATTTTGATAAATGTTTACCAATATTTCACAAGAAGAATCATTGATGCTTCACAACAGAACAGGATAGAACTTTTTCAGTTTGTGAGGAGGGCAAATAAAATGGAATTAAGCAGTCTGCTGAAAAAGAATCCTGAGAGAAAGGCTTTTGAGGCTTCTGTTTCACAGAAAACAAGCTGGAGTTCTGAAGTACTGAACAGAGAAGTTTCTTTTTTTGAAAAAAATCTAATCAAATAGTATGATTAATATGTGCATTTGTAATATATGCACCCCTAATCAAAGTAAAGTAAATGGCCAAAATATATTTTTTGGTAGCCTTCATAAAGAGGCTAGCAGAAGAAACGTTACTGAACAAGTTGGAGGGAAAAAAGGAGAAAGAAATCATATAGAGTAGTTTAAAGGCTGCAGAAGACATTGATTCCTTTGCTTTGTTGTTACTGAAATGCAAATTAAAAGAAGGCCAAGGTAGTGCAAGAGGTTAATGCTAATAGTTGCATGATCTATGTTGGCAGCAGTGCTTAAAAGTAATTAATAAGTGGGTTCACATCCCTCCTTTGAGAGAGTTAAAGTAAGAGAGAAAGGAAAGCTAAATAAGAGCGAGACAAAGAGAGACCAGTTCACACTGTTGAAACCACAGGTGTGAAGAAAGACATTTTCCCCTTTGTGTTAATCCTGCCGAAAGATACAGTGGTCTCCTGCCATTTTTTCTTTAGCCATCTCCTTCCTCCTGACTCGTTTCTTATAATACCTGACTCTGTCTATCTGTCCTTATTTTCCATTATTTGGGTACTAGATCAGGATGAGCCACCAGAGCTATGAGCATCTCCGTCAGGCCAGAGTGTTGCTGGCCGTCCCGAAAGTGCAGTCAAAGGAGGAGATTGAAACTGCTCACTAACCAAGTTTTCATATTCACTACTGTCCTCATCATCGTCATCAACATCATGGTCTTCCTGGCCAACAGTGTGCCGGTTTAAAGAGTCCGAGCTAGAGCCGTCCCCATTGCCCATGCCTGGACTTGGTGATGGATGTCCTGGGGAGCCCACAGCCTGAGGGCGGGGCAGCAGGATGGCACTGGGTGGATCAGGTGCCAACACATTGGTATAAAGTGACGCAGGCTCAGAGTTTGCATGCCAATCCAGGCTTGGCTCCATTGGAGGGCTCTGGAGAGCCACACGTGTCAGAGAGATGGGAGACGATGCAGACAGAACAGAGTCATCCTGCAGTGAGTGTATATCAGTATTCTGAGCTTCTTGATTTCCTAAAAAGCAAATGACATTATGACTTATAACAAAATATAAACAAAAGATGCATGTCTAAAAAGATGTGCCAATACAACAGCTAAGGTACAAGTCTGATAAATCTACAAGGCGTACTTCTCTCCTCTACAGTGGTGCTGTGTTTTCTGAAAGCAATCTCCTCTTTTAGCTTTTTAACCTCCTCTTGGATTTTCTCTTTCACTCGTTCACTTTGATCCACCTCAGCACAGACAGCCTAAAAAACACAGAAGAGGTGTTGTAGAACCATATGTAACTTAAATGATCCAACCACCAACAGACAAACAAGAATAAATTGGACCATGGTAATTTCTGGAAATAAACTGTAGCTAAAACATTTACATGAATTTGTCACTATTAAAGATTTTCCCACAAACTTATTCTTTAGGCTCCTAATGTAAAGTCTACATTCAATTTTTATGAAAAAAATGAAAATCCTATATGAAGTAGAAAAAAACCTTACTCGTTTTACCTGGTCATATTCAGCTCTATTTTATAACCTGTCTCAGGACATGTTGCTTATTCACCCAACCCCTCTGTTCTGTAGTGCATTCCCACTGATCGAAAAACATTTAAAATAATTATTGAAATGAAATTTATTAATAACAGACACCGTTATAAACCATCTACAAAGGTAAGCTTAGTGTAGTTACCGTGTTATTTTCATGGTAAACATACAGTGTGTAATAAGATCTCCTATATCATCTTAATGTATTGTTTATTATAGCTATGACCAGAGCTGTGCAATTCAGGGAAAATATCTAACTGCGGTTTTCCCAAGAGATAATGCGATTCAGTCTTCTTGATATCGTGCAGCACATACTTTATAGATTCCTTAATTCTGTGTAGTCTAGCAGATGCTGTGTGCATTTCTACTAGATAGATTATTATGCATTTATGCAGTCACTCATTTTAGTTTTATATATATTACATAAAAAAAGTCATTTTCTTCTGTAAAAAAGCTCTTTTTGAAACAAGGTAAGGAAGTCTAGACACGTTATCTGTAGCTCGTTAATTCATTAAGAGTTTACCATATCATTATCAAGCTAGCGTGTTACTTAACTACTGTTTCTTTGGTAACTTCTACCGCAAACAATTCTGGAATTGTACTTTATTGCTTGCTATCAGACCAAGTGTCACCGGTGAGACTTGCAAACAACTTTTTAGCAACACAATCTTTAAACAGCTGCTAGTGGGGCTTTTTTACTTTTGCAAATAAGCCAAAATAATCCCATATTACAGATGTGCAGTTTTTTGAGGGGGGTATTAAATGGGCAAAATGCTGTTCGCACTCAATTGGCTGGTATGACTGTCACTCAAAGAGGGCAATTATGCATTTCCTCTGGGACTTTTTAATACCAACAAACATTTAAACTATACAGTCCTGTGTTATTTCTGTAGTGTGTGTAGTGTAACCATGTTTTAACTCACTTGCACTTTCTCCTGAAGGGCACTGTATACCTGGAAAATAGCTCGAATATCCTTCATCACTCCATCCTTGTCAAAAAACTCAGCCCTATCAAGGCAATTCACAATAAAAAAAAAAGACAATTATACCTTTTTTCCCCCCAGTGCTCAACTTGCATACGCTGTTATACAAATTTACCTGTGTAACAAAAACAGGTGGGTTTGAACATTCCTGGTGACATGTTTCTGAGCAAAATATACTAGTTCAACACTTGATTGTTTATTATTTGTGACAAGAAATAATCTTGGCTAATTTCTGCAGCCTGCATATAGACTTGTTAGCTTTTAACTAGATTATGAACAGAAGATATATTTAAATAGGTAGTTAGTTATAATTATAACTAAATATAAGCACCTGAAATGGTTTTACATTAAGAAATCAATACTACATTTAAAAAGTTAACATTTCATGTTAAAAAAACAGCATTCTGTAAAAATCTGCAGTTAAGCTAAATGCTTAGAAAGTTTTACTAAGTATGTCTGAAAGTGCTAACATATCACTTATTTTTTTCTATCAAATCCCAGAAGCTTTAGATGGGATTTTATTTTATGACAGATGTTTTTATTAAAATGATCAAATACAGTGGGGCAAAAAAGTATTTAGTTAGCCACCAATTGTGCAAGTTATCCAAACATGATGAGTGTTTACCAAAAAGTTCTATTTTGGTTTTATCTGACCATATGAAATTCTGCCAATCCTCTTCTGGATCAACCAAATGCTCTCTATAAAACATTAGATGGGTCTGATCATGTACTGGTTTAAGCAGGGGGACACGTCTGGCACTGCAGGATTTGAGATTCTGGCATAGTGTGTTACTGATGGTAGCCTTTGTTACTTTGCTCCCAGCTTATTGCAGGTCATTCATTAGGTCCCCTCGTGTGGTTCTGGGATTAATAATCAACCTTCTTGTGTTCATTTTAATCCCACGGGGTGAGATCTTGTGTGAAACCCCAGATCGAGGATCTGTGGTCTTATATATATTCTATTTTCTAATTATTGCTCCCACAGTTGATTTCTTTACACTAAGCTGCTTACCTCTGATCATGTACTGGTTTAAGCAGGGGGACACGTCTGGCACTGCAGGATTTGAGATTCTGGCATAGTGTGTTACTGATGGTAGCCTTTGTTACTTTGCTCCCAGCTTATTGCAGGTCATTCATTAGGTCCCCTCGTGTGGTTCTGGGATTAATAATCAACCTTCTTGTGTTCATTTTAATCCCACGGGGTGAGATCTTGTGTGAAACCCCAGATCGAGGATCTGTGGTCTTATATATCTTCTATTTTTTAATTATTGCTCCCACAGTTGATTTCTTTACACTAAGCTGCTTACCTATTGCAGATTTAGTTTTCCCAGCCTGGTGGCGGTCTACAATTTTGTTTCTGGTGTCCTTTACAGCTCTCGGATCTTGGCCATAGTGGAGTTTGGAGTGTGACTGTTTGAGGTTGTGGACAGGTGTCTTTTATATTGATAACGATTTCAAACAGGTGCCATTAATACAGGTAATGAGTGGAGGACAGAGGAGACTCTTACAGTACAAGTTACAGGTCTGTAAGAACCAGAAATATTGCTTGTTTGTAGGTGACCATATACTTATTTTCCAACCTAATTTATAAATAAATTCTTAAAAAATCAGACAATGTGATTTGCTGGATTCTTCAAGTTCTGTTTCTGAGCCAGAACAGCTGACCTATGACTATAATTTCTGTTCCCATGTTTCAGCATACATAAAACTATTTATGCTTAGAATACCAAACAAAAACAGCAGGTACTCACCCATGTTCTTTAATAACACTGGCATAGTTGGTGGAGGTGTTGGGGACAGAAGACACTTTATACTCCTGCTGACTGGTGTTGCCCAAGTTTGGGATGCTTAAAGATATCCGTTGATTATACCTGCTGTAAATCAACATTTTACAAACACAATCTATCAGACAGTTATTTTATCAGAAATTAATGTAATAAACAAGGTCAGAGAAGTGTTATCGTACCTTCTATTGGGCCTGAAGAGAACATACTCTAGTGCGTGTGTTGAACTGTTAGCTGTTGAGATGAAGCTAAAAAGAAGGAAGACTAGATCTGGAATTCCCAGTATGTGCGTAAGCTGCTTATGAATCACCTGTTCCCTAAATGACATCTGCTGCTGCGTGTTTCTGCGGAACCGGTACCAGCCGATAACATTCTGTAGGACAAATATGAAAGGGCATTTTTGTAATAGAGTGGACAGGGGAAAAAACAAAAAAAGCACCTGTTTAAATAACGTTAATGTTCTATGCAGGCATCAGAGGCATTTATATAAACACAGTAAAAGGCATTTATATAAACAGAGGCATTTATATAAACACAGTAAAAGGTTATTCACTACAACCAGCACAAAACTAAACCAGCACAAAAACAGAATTGATACAGCTAATCTAAAAGCTTACTTTTCTTCTGTCTTTGAGGATTCGGTTGAGATTTTCTTCACTGATTTTACCTGTGTAGTCATAAAAGCTGAAACATACAAAAAGGGTATCATTTTGCACCAAAATCCAACAGCAGAGAATTTAAAGCAGGACTCAAAAAAGCACTTATATATATATATATTGGGAACACAAACAACATAATATAAGCAACACTGATTGACAATCACTGTCATATGCTGTTGTGCAAATTATAGCAAAACACCCCAATAAAGTAGTGGTTCTGCAGGTGGTGACCACAGAACACTTGCTACATTTTGGGCATTTTGAATGCTAGCAGTACTTTTAGTCTAGTGGTAGCATGAGACAGAGTCTACAAGTCGCCTTAAGTAGTGCTGCTCATCCAACATGGCACATCAATGAGAGCAAGATCTTTTAAAATCTGTCAGCATAGTGTCCAGAGCATGGAGGCACTACCAGGAGACAAGCCAGTACATCAGGAGATGTGGAGGAGGCCGGAGAAGGGCAACAACCATAGCAGCACCCAGCAGCACCTCCACCAAACAGGGAGACTAGCAAAATGACCTCCAGCAGGCCACAAATGTGCATGTGTCTGTTTAAATAGTCAAAAACTCTATGAGGGTGGTATGTGAACCCAACGACTACAGTTGGGGGTTGTACTTACAGCACAAACTGTGCAGGACGTTTGGCATTTGTCAGAGAACACCAAGATTCTGCCAGTTTGCCACTGGTGCCGTTTTACAGATAAAATGCGAGTCTGAAGACGCCATATAGAATGTTCTGTTGCCTGCAACATCCTACAGCAAGACCAGTTTGGCAGTTGGTCAGTAATTATATGGGCTGGCATTTCTTTGTGCTCGCTAGGGGTAGCCTGCCTTCAATTAGGCACCGAGATTAGATCCTCAGACCCCTTGTGAGACCATATGCTAGTGGCCACAAACTACTGAGCCTCATTTTGACTTGTTTTAAGGACATTACATCTTTGTGTGATTTTGTTGTCAGCACATTCAACTAGATCATTCAGATCTAGGAATGATTTTTTAGTGTTTGCTTTATTTTTTGAGCAGTGAATATCATTATAGTAACTAAAGTTTGAACATTCAGACTAAAATTACACTGGTAGCACAAAAACATTAATACAGACTGTGATACTTTTTTTGCACTACTGTACAAAAAACAAGAACTAGGTTGTACCTTGTCATTATTTGCACGTGCTTTTTGTGCACCCACATTTAAAATAACAAAACGTAAGCATGGATTTTTATTTTAAAAGTAAAATGCAAAATAGTTACATTTATTTTACTTAAAAATGTACAACCAAATGAATTAAGAAATCAATGACATTTTAGATGTTGCTAATAGAATAGCCAGTTATCAATCATAATCATTGATTCCTTATTTGAAAGAATTTTGTCACTGCATAATTAATTGCACAAGAGTTTATCTACTTATAATGTCTGATTGTTAATTTCACATGAGTAAATACAAATATTCACTAAATATATTGAATCTTACCTAAAGAGCTGTGCACATGGTTCATGATTATGGACCTCTGAAAAACATAAGTGAAAACGTAAAACTAGCTTAATCATAGAACAAGTCTGTATAATTATTTTATACATTTGTCTTCACAAAGAATGGAATGCAGTGTCCCAGGACAAATGCTTGAAACCTCTCACTTATTAGAAATATTTTAATATTACCTAGCTGTAAGGATATTTGCCACAACAAGATTATGAAGTCAGGCACTGATAAGGATATTTGCCACAACAGGATTATGAAGTCAGGCACTGATATTGATTAAAACAATCAAATTTTGAAATGTTCAAAATTTATTTGAAAATTGTTTAGTGGGATGAAAGTCCAACTGTGTCTACTCCACAAATTTTTTCACACTATTCCAGCACTGGCAGTGAAATGAACCCTCCTCCTAAGTCATGGGGTGTGTTTAAGAGATGACTGAACACCTGGCTGTTCTCAAGAACAGGTTTCTGTCTTTTAGTTCCAGTGAAAATAAATGGTACTTCTACAGCATGCATAGACATTTTACATAACTGTGGGCATCAATGGTGACATGGACGGCTGACCATGGTCTGCTGCAATATGCTACTTTTCTAAATATAAACTTTTATCAATGATACCTAAACATAAAACTCAGACTTTTTAACTATTATTAGATTTGTGTGGTCTACAGATAACTGAATAGCATGTAAACAATCCAAAACAAAAAGCACTACATTCCATATCATCTAATTACAATAATGAGCTAGTCATAAACGTATTACCGAGCCATGCACAAATATTGGCATGATAAATGCTTATAATAATGCCACATATAAAAACTTGTCTAGCTAAGCTGCTGTTTGGGTGCTTAAGAATTTGCAGCACATTTTAACATTGATCCTGTGAAATTTTAAACACAATACATTTGTCTGCTCATGATTAAGATCTGCAGAGCAGGTCAGGGGCAATGTTTTCTTCAAGACATATGATCATTTATCTTCATAATTAGACCAACAAAGCAAACTGCCTCTCAAAAGCGTGTGCCCATTTTATTTTATTGTCATACTAAAAAAAATGTATAATACACAAAATGCAACATTTTGTTCTTTATGTCATAAGCATATCACACACTTTTTAATGCAAAAAAAGGTTATTTCTGTTTATTGTTCATGCAATGTTAGCATTGATCTATGCATTTACCTACTATGTGCAGGAATTCTGAAGTACTAATTTGAGAGTCACTTATATTTAAAGTTTCCTCTTGCCTCACTTCTCCCAGCAGGAATCCCTCCTAAACAAAACATTAAATTAATAAACAAAAGAAATGCAGGTTGAAATGTTACTCAAAAACAACAAAATCAAATTTAAAGAATAATTTGCGATATAACATAGCATCAAACCCATAATGATGATGATGATTTTCGGCACTGACTACCATAAAGAAAAGCTCCTCTGAATTCCTCTCGTTTTAAACTGTATTTGTCATGTGTCAAACTGTGACAAATAAATTTTTTTTTTTGGAATACTTATACTAAATTCCTTCTGACAGCACCAATTAGACCCTACTAAAAACTTAGTGTAAGAACAGATTATGATAGTGGTTCTCAATCAAGAACAAAGAGAAAGGACAGTATTTGGTACTCAATGTATTTCATTGTGTTTTATGTAAACTAGTAAGGCGTTAATAACGTTTGAATCCAAAATTAATGGCTTGTTTAACAATAAAATGGCTAATAAAATGCAGACAAGCACTGTCCATTTGTACAATATAGGACCTAAATTTTAAAACAGATAATATGCTTGTAGAATGTAATAAACACATAAAAGGCAATTTCTAAAAATATAATATTTTTTTAAAATATAAAAAGTTATCTTGTTCAATGTTTTATAATGATCAGAAAGCTTGTAAACATTTCATAACTATCTGCACTTTTGGATAATTTTCTTACATATCATAAAAGAAAAAAAAAAGTAATAACGAACTGAAGAACGAAAGCGACAACTTCAGAAACTGTTTACTCCAGCAAATCAGATCTTGCTAAACTGCATTTTTAAGAAGAGAATGCCTGTTTCACCACCTGCCACACCATGTTAACTTTACTGCTTTTCGATAAGTGTAGGGTTGTGTGTTTGTGTGAGAGACAAAGAGACAGACTGGGAGATATACAGAGGGAATACTTTTATTACTTGGTCTCTCTATATAGACAGAGAGACCAAGTAAGAGACAGTAAGACAGAGATTTGATTCTGTAAAGCTGTATTGATTTCTACTGTTAAAAAGTGCTATATAAATAAAGGTGACTTGACACTATACCTAACTCACAGTATGGTCGTTCCTGAAAGTAATCACTAGAACATTTAGCTGTATTACTAATAGATTTATAGAGCACTATCCAGGAATTATAAATGGCTAACTTTTGATTAGGTGTTAATATTCATTTAACAACTGACGTGCATAGTAGGTAGGGACAATTCAATCCTGCCTTTATAAACAGTTTCACTATCAGTTATCAATGAAAAGAGAAGCAATTCCTCCATTTCATCTGTTATGAGCTAAATGTGAAGGAAAGTAAGTTTACTTCCTTGTATAAAGAGTTGCACAACTTCTACAATTTATTTATTGTCTTACCAAACAATAAAGACGGGACAGACTAAAGTAAAAAACATCCCAAGTTTTATAATTAAGGAAAGAGACAATTAACACGGCAACACTTATTTCATTAACCCTTATGATACTATATGTTAAAGTTAGCTGGCTAGTCAAGTTCTATCAAAATATACTGGCGTGGTTTCCACGGTAATATTTAACGTGACACAAACTGAGTAGCATAAAATAATTTAAAAATGGTTAAATAATGCATTGATTGTAACACACTCAATAATAAACTATACACGTCCGCATGAAAGGCTGTTAGCCGCTACCCTGCTGTCATCGTCTATCATAAGCAACAGCATAAGAGTTAGCTTGATTGGTAGCTAGCTAGCGTTTACCTGCCACATCAAAAAAAATGAGTAACATTCTGCTAAAAGTTCTGCAGTAAAAAATATCGTTATGCGTCTATTATTTGCCCTTAAAGAGGTCCTTACTTACGTGGTCGGAGTTGCTGTTAGCACTGTAATAACACACAGAACTAAAAGTATAACCCGAAATTGACGCCGCCATGATGGAAACATACCCGCCTCTCCCACAATCCCTTGCACGCGCTTTCCTCGCAGATGTTTTGGCATGACGTCAACCCGTCAAAGATTGAAACGCTGCGGAGTGAATCGGGTTAAATAAACACTGTCGAATATAATGACAGTAAAGTTGTTTGCTCATTTTTGTTAAAAGAATAAAACATCATTACGATGAAAAAGTATAGTACGGTTTTATACTGGTCTGTCATATAAAGAAAGAATGTCAGATTGCTCGTAGATATGATTTATTACAAAAAATATATTTTATTTATTGATTTTATAAAGCCTTTGATACCATAACCGTGCTTCTATTTAAAAAACGTTTTAGGTTTTTGGAGGCAGTTTAGTCTAAATAGAGATTAAACAATATATTGTTTCCCCAAAAGAGAAGTCAAATCTATAGTCATACGTTAAGGCAAACACAAATTAATATCTATGTGTAATAGTTTGAAAGAAAAAAAATAAAAGGGTGATAAAAAAGGTTGGTAGCGACTTATTTATTTATTTATATTATTATGACAGAATTACAGGTACAAAAAACAAAGGTGTGGTCTTGAAACACACAATAAATAATACACAATAAACGCTAGAATAAATGGCAACCAAAACAAATGTGCAATGAGAGGAATCAAAAACCAGATGTAGCATAGATCATAATCCTATACACAACACGAGAATAATGCTTGGTATTTAGACTAGCTAATAATACAAGGTATGACTAGAAAGCAAGGGTAACCTTGCTCTTGGCTGTGGAGTTGGCTATTTGGGATGAGCAGAATTAAAGTCACAAATGAGAGTTAAGACTAGAATATTCCAGGCTGTCACCTATGACCTCTCTTCTGGTCTGTAGCCATCCCATGTATGCTAAAAATCTCACACATTATGGCGTATATATCGCGGAGTACGAAAGCTCATATCAGGTAACATAGAGGGGATTATCACTGTTACGCTGATGACACCCAACTTATCTTGACACCACTGCTTCTGCTCGGATCTGGACATGTCTGGCAGACTAGTCTGGCTGCCTAAGGCGTCGCAGTGGCGAGCACGATCGCCTCACAACAAGAAAGTCCTGGGAATCCCAGGCATGGGGTCTTTCTGTGCGGTCTCTCCGGTTTCCTTCCACAGTACAAAAACATGTGCATTAGGTTTATTGGTGATTCTAAATTGCCATAGGAGTGTGTGTGGCCAGGATGTACCCCTGCCTTTCGAACTATGTGTGCTGGGATAGGCTCCAGCAGACCCCCGTGATCCCCGAGGTAGAGAATAAGCGGGTATAGAAGATGAATGAATGAATGAATCCCTCTGCCTATCAATTATAACCACTTTGTAAAGTGGTAATCCAAATCCTTCCTACATACTCCGCTACATTAGATGGCGGTATGGACCAGACGAGTCGTAATGCGCCATATAACACGTACATGCGCTCCTTTTTTCTGCGCCGCGATTGAAACTAAAGTTATGACTTCAGATCGCTCACATGTCCATAATAAGTCCTTAGAATCATGCACTGGTTCTGGAGAGGATTTTTCGTCATCAAAACTCGGGACAAAAGCTTAGTAAGCATTTTTATATGGACAGTCTTATTTTCCCATGTGTAACCTTCTGAACGTCTTGACGTATATTATACGATACGTAAATTTATCACGATACAAAGCGTCAGTGTGTTTAACTGTAATATTTTAGCTAATAAAAACATACAAACTTGCTGGTAAGCAAAAAACCTCGTGTAGCCATTAGTCATATTTTGAGAAAAACAGAAATAACGAACCTGAATTGTTTTGAATCGATTCCTTGAAACGACTCTATTGAATTTTTTGTTGTTAGTCTGTTTCATTTACCCAATAGTCTACGAGTATGTTAAATAATACTTTAAATAGTGTAACTATTAAAAATAGTTTGAATGCCAGTTTAAGGAGTATGGAATGTAATTACTGTAAGACGTAATCAACAGATAACAACACTAATAATAATAAAAACTACTCCTGCTAGTGCCTAACATTGACAGTTTTTCCTCTTGTAGCTGGGATAATACTTACACCAGGGAACTCTATACATACAAAGATATTGGAGATGTTGGAGAAATATGGTAAATCTTTTTTTTTATTTTATGTGATATAAAAAACTTGGGTTGATAAATACATCATTGCTTTGACTTTTATCTGCTCTCAGGTTTGGGGAAGAAAGTATGAACCGTGTAATCCAGTGGTTAGAAAAACAGAATACACCTAAAAATAGTGCCATACTGGACATTGGCACTGGAAACGGTGTCTTTCTTGTAGAACTGGTATGGTAATTATGCCAGTATAGTAAAATGCACAAAATATCACCTTTTAAAAAAAAATTAATATTCTTTTCTATTTTAACTATTCTCTCTTAAGGCCAAAAATGGTTTTATTAATCTCACTGGAATAGATTATTCCAGTGCTTCAGTGGAACTTGCAAGAAATGTTTTAGAAGACAAGAGCTTTACAAACGTTAAAGTTGAGGTAAGTGAGATATATTGTTTGACGTACTTGATGAAATGCTTTTCAGTCTTTCAGTTTTCCCTTTATATGGCTTGTTTTCAGCATTCATGTTTCTTTTTTAATTAAAAAAATTAAATGAATTAATGAATGAATTAATTAATGAAGGAAAATGAATTAATCCTGTAAGATTTTTTCCCCAAGATTATATTCTATAAATTTATATACTGTATGACCAAATGATTGTGGACATCTGACCAATGCACTTATTTTGTTCTTCCCAAAATGTTTAACATTTTTAGAACACACAAATATAGCCATACATTTATATATGTAGATTGCAAGATGAACTGTAAGTAAGTATAAAATAGCCTAAATGTATTAGCGCTTTAAATTAAGATTTTATACAAGTTGCATTTAAAAACGTCTTTAAAAGTCTTAAAAGTTACTCTGGGAGCTAGTTGGCCTATAACAGAATAATTAGGACCATAATGATGATTATGATGAAAATTAAAACTTTATTTAAAAAAAATGTCACATTTATTTACATTCTTAAAGGACAATACTGAAATCTGAAATCTGAACACATTTTATAGCACAAGTCAATGTGCAACTTGTATAACAGCATAGATTTACTCTAAAAATACAGCCATTATTATTAAAATGGCTTTTAACCAAAGTGAGTACACCCTAAGTAAACATTTAAAAACTGTTCAGATTGTCAATATTTTGTGTGACCACCATGATCTACCACTGCCTTAATCCTCCTGGGCATGGAATTCACCAGGGGCGGCACATGCTGTTGCTGGCGCATGGCGTTAGACACCTGGCACTTCGCCACTTTCTGCTTGAGGATACCCTACAGGTGCACAATAGGGTTCAGGTCTGGAGACATACTTAGCCACTTCATTACCTTGATAGTGCAGTTGGGTCGTTATCTTGTCAGATAACTGTAGTTTAGCCCATTTTTTATTTTAAGAAAGGGCCTTATATTCTGCTTTAGATTGTTGCAGTAAATACTGGATTCCATGTTTCTCTGCATCCCTCCTAGTAACAGCAGCATTCATGCAGCCCCAGACCATAATACTACCATTAACATGCTGTAGGCAAGAGACAATTTTCCTGGTACTCCTCAACAGGGTTTTTGCAGGCTTTCTTGTGAACCAGCTTCAGTATGAGGCAAACCAAGTTGTTGCAGTATGGTCTGAGTACTGACAAGCTAACCTCTAGAAGCACTTGTATATCATTTTAAATTTTTTTTAATTTTTAAGCCAGCTTCTGCACCTGACACACAGGACAAAGACAAATTCCTTGATGGACCCTTGACGGGCCTGTTCTGAATGAAACCTGTGTTGGAAAAGCGATGTATGACCCTATTGTACTGTATCTCAGTTTCAAGGGGTTTCTGAGCAAGCTGCACATTAACTATATAAAATATATCCAAGTTTTATTTCTATAGCATTGTCCTTTGAAAATCAAAATTGTATAAAGGTATAATATACTGAAATGGGAGGGGGGTGTATTCACAAACGTGGCTTATACGAAATTAATTTTATCATAATGACATTTTGTTGTGTTGCAAATTGTGTTGCATTTGTAGTGTTTAATGATCTGCCACACAAACAATAAAATTGCTTGTGACACTTGTAACTTTATGCTCTATTTTATTATAATTTACTTTATTATATCTCTTATAAAAAATATACAAGGTGGGTGAAAAATAACTAGAAATTACAAAAGGGCAAGTAAGTCCATATTTCTAATATAAATTTGTGGAAACATGGTGTTTATTTTTTTTAAATAGGCACTGGTGGCATCAACTGATTTCCTTAAACAATAGAATGTCCAGTTTTCTGAAGAATTGTTATGCTTCAGAATTTATGCAAATCTTATTTAATATCTGCTGTTCAGAGACTTTCATTATGACATCAGTTATATTATAATCAGTTATTATATAGCCATTAATATTACATAGTTAATTTTCACCCACTCATGTTTCTTATAGACATGTTTTATGTCCAAATGTATGATTTATATATTGACACAGGAGAAGGATTTTCTGAACCCATGCTTGGACCTAAACGGGTTTGAACTTTGTATAGATAAAGGCACTTTTGATGCCATTAGTTTAAACCCTGATGGCAGAGAGAAGGCAAAACTCCAGTACATCACCTCACTAAGAGCTGTTTTGAAGCCACTGGGACAGTTTATTATCACTTCCTGTAACTGGACCAAAGAGCAGCTAATGCAAATCTTCAGCCCAGGTACAGGAGTTTAAGTGTACATACAAGTGGTAATAGGGAAACTTGATATGTGCAACAAAAGGATTAAGTAAGGACATTATTAACTCTCAGTCAAAAACTCCCAAGTTTGTTTAGTATATCCGGGAATCTCCTTATAACCTTACGTTTTAAGGAAATTCTATGTAATATAACACTGCAGTGGGAGTGCAGATATCTTTCAGACCTGAGTATATTTACACATCTCAACAAGATTTTGATCTTTGATTGTCTTTCTTGAAGATTTAGTGATGTATCTCTTGTATTGAAGGCTAAAATATGTAAATATGTATATTATTTTTGCTTGCAAAAAACCCTTTTTTTCATTTATTATCGGTCTGTATCTTGCAGACTTTGAGTTGCTACAGGAGCTGCCTACACCATCTTTTCAGTTTGGTGGTGTGACTGGGAACAGTGTCACCGCTTTGGTCCTAAAAAGACTTGACTGATGCTAAAGTTTTTTTGTGTAGGTAGTACTTT